>JASPKZ010001115.1:0-44223 GCA_030220185.1 Diploptera punctata
TTTCTCAATGAGTATCAGTAATACGAAGCTATTACTTTTTCCTTAATATGTTTTGTGGAACTATATCAATTTTACGTTCATTACATTTGGTTTTTGACAAGTTATGCATGAAGAAAGAAAACTTTCTAAATTTTATCTAAATGTTTAACATAAAAAATTCAGTTATGTGAGAGCTAATTTTCACAACCTGCAGGATGTAAGCCGGACATGAAAGTTCTAAATGTGGGAATCCATATATTAGGCATTATAACTTTCCATTTTTTTCACATTTCTCCCATGTAAATTGTAAAGAATGTCATTCCTTTATACCGATTTCTTAGTACAATCAATTCCATTTTTGTCATCATTATTTATATCTCTCGCACTAACTTCAATCGTTGTTGTCAACTTTATATCAGATTTTGATGCTAACAATGTGTTTCAGTCAACATGTGAAAATCCTTGGCTCTATACAGTTACATTAAAACAGTAATACTTCGTGTTAGCGAGTATGTTACAGTTTCAGGTATTTTCCCAACACTTTTCAATCTAGACAGGAGGTCAGCAAAACACATCGTGCTCCTTATAGTGGTTTTATTTAATATCATAGGAAATTATTTCCGATCATCCTACTCAGTTATTATTGGATAATCTAACATTTACTTATAAAACTTAGTGAAATGTGGTCAATATGAACAATAACTTTGTTTTATAAACATAAATTCTAAATTTATTTAGAGCATAAAATATGCGTAAGCTCCCACTCTGAAACAGGGTTAATTCCTTCATGATGGTAGTCGAGCGCGAAGCTGTCGACACAACATACCTGTTGCCCATCGCGTTTCAAATGGAGTTAAACGCCACCGAGGCCAAGTTTTACTCGAGTTGGTATAAATGGAATTCTCTGTCCTTTTTGGTCTTGTAGTGAAATACTATTTGCAATAACTTCTTACATCTCAAAACAGTAGATTGATGGTCCTTGTCCATCTCCATTTACTATTTGCTTCAGCGCCCTCTCAGCTTACTAACCGCGGAGGCATAGTTGAGACAAACTTCGAATAGTAAGTAATTTAAGAATCCTAAAAATACGAACGAAGTTGTTTTATGTTCTTGGTGAAGGAATTCTAAGATCCTTGAACCTTGTCTGGCGGCAGGAGTAATCCCTTTATAGAGATACTATTCCTAGGATTGAACCTCAGACCCTAACAAACACGACTTTTTGGCTGACGTCATTCCACTATTCTGTAATTAGAGACAACATTTTAAATCAATATGAGATATATGATTCTCAAAAACATTATTCAATAATATTGCTCGTCAAACATATATAGTACAATGTCTTTTAACATCATCAGATGTTACAATATCTAGGGCTCTGAGAAGCGCACTTCCGACTATTTCTTTTTAGACCGGAAATGCACACATGGTAAATTATATACTTTTCCATTATGTATATATAAAAGTGCTATAGGGCCGAACTTTGGGGTCTAGTTCGATCGCCAAAATGAAGAAGTTAATCAATAGAACTAATAAATCTCCCTGTTTTAATATTTGCTATAGATGCTTTCAATTGTCTCGGGCCTATAATTATCCGCGACAGTGAAAGAATTAGTCCTACACTGTCTAAACACAGGCGGCGAATTTCCATTAGTTTAGCACCCAGCAAAATATGGTATGGGTATACGGAGAAATAGATTCGGTATTATTCCTTGCATTACATTCAATCTTTCCCATTTATGATATGCTGCTCTCTGAAGCAATAGGGATGGGTCTTACTTTTAATAATTATAGGGGATGTTCCATCACTTTAAAAGAATATTTTAAAACAGTGCACAATCCTGGCTTCGAAGAAAAGAACTCTTAGTTTCATTAAGATGTCATTACACATGCCTTTGGTTCTGTGTTTATGCCAGGAGGTCTTTGACTTTTTCCTTTATCTTCACAGATTGTCTTTATCAAGTTCGCACTCACCACAATATAATAGAGGAATTTATCATAATGTATGCAAGAGGACACATTCTAAATCACAAAATTTACATGCGACATAATCGTCAGCAAACCATTTTCATTAGTAAGGATTTCTTCCGCCCTCGACACTTTGTCGGAAGTACAATTAACTGCAATATTATCTTGCATTTGGCATCCACGGCCTTCACAATTCCCCTCCTCGTGAACAACACTAGTCTCTATAAAAATGTGTCTTCAGCCATTCACTCTCCTTCTACTTAGATTCGGATTCTCCTCATATTCATTATCAAATGGGATGACGGACTCTCAATTATTTCATGATACAAGAAATATTCTTACCTCACAATTTATATGCATAGATTGCTTCCAAAGGTCGCCGCCTATTTAACATTCCAAAGGACAAGTATGGAGAAATTAACATATTGCACTGAAGTAAATCCTACGAATGTTATATCAGAAGGCACTGTAGTTAATTGGCAGTTTCTCTTGCCTATCGCAGAGTAATACACTCCACATTTCTTACCAGATGATCTTATTCCTTTGTCTGACTAAGAAAAATTATAAAATTAAAATTTCTGATCTATTGTTGTGTTTGAGCAGCAGCTCTCCGCTATGCAAGGAAATCATTGTTAAAAATATTTACCTTTAAATTGGTGGGTGGTCGTCCTATGACATTTATTCCCGTTATTAGTAACAAGGCATAGTATCGATATTAGAAAGATTCAAATGATTTCAATATTATGCTATCTCGCTGCTTGAGGTACATAATTACTATCTCCTTCATTATTTGCTGGAACAATTTCTAAATTTTGAAACATATCAAAGCATCTTATTTGGACCCCTAAGTTAATAAGAGTGCAGGTACATTGCGGAAGTCTTGAATGTACCTTCTATGCGTTAAAGCATGAGGTATCCTGTGATTTACTCGTGGTCTTTTCATTACTAGGTAGATCTTGACTTTGGTTGTGAATAGTACAGAGTCTATTCTATTTTGGTTTGTCCTATCACTAGTTTCATTAATTGACAATTTTGTTGTCCGTTGGACAATACCCTTTATTTTCATTACCATAGGCATTCCTTCTTCTTTACCTCTACAGGGAGAAAGTCCCAATACCTATTTCTTATTTTCTCCTACTCTGTTAACATCCATATAATTAATTTGTCTGTCATTCCTATTTTCATTACGTTTGAACCATCCATTCTGGTTATTGTTACTATAATTATTAGTCATCCTATTTTTATTTGGGCTGTTTCTATTTTGAACAAACCTATTATTATTGTTGCCCTGTTTGAAACTTCTTTTCTTCTATTCTCATTATGATATTCATCATTTCTTTTAGTTACAAAAATTACCTTTCTTATTATAGGGCTCTGCCCCTTCCCCAAATAAATTTCTTTTACTACATTTATCTACTTCTCTTTTATTCTCTAGTAGAGCTAACAACTCTAACATTTCAGAAACATTTTGTGGTCTGGCTACTATCAAATGATATCTAATCTCATCTGGGAAGTGATGCGATAACATAGAAATTAAAGTTCTCTCATCTATTGGAGGCTGTAACAATGATGCCATTTTTGCCTTCTCCAGAAATAATTAAGATAACCTTGTTTACCATTGTTGGAGAATTTTCCACTAGTTAGGTCTAACCTAAGTTTGTTTTGTCTTTCTGGTCCCCAGTAGTAAACCTAAGAAAGCATTTTTAAATGTTTGATAAGTCATTGAATCATGGCAAGCTATCTTAAACCAAGACTCTGCATTGTCTTTTAAACTTTTTCTTATGAAGAACATTCTGAACTTGTCTTCTATTCCTTTGATTTCGAAGTATTCTTCAATTTCCCTAATGAAATCAGTAGGGCTTTGGCCTACAGTATCACCAAAATTAGGTAGGTTAATTTCCCCTAAAAGATTAGCAGGAATTTTACATACATTTTTACTACTACTACTAGAAGGAGGATCATTATAAACATACTAGAATGTCCTGGACATAACCTCAATCTCCTTTTCACTAGTTTTTTTGAACACATATTTGTTTTCAAGTTCAACAATCTTAGTTATCCATCCTTCAACTTGTTCTTTTATAATAATTACTTCATTTGTTATCTTTGATTGAAGTTCTTCATTACCTAAGATAACACTTTCTTCGGAAATTTTTAGTCTATCTTCGACTTTAGTTCCTAATTCTTCGATTTTATCTTGGCAACTTTGCCTTACCTCAATCAAAGATGTTTCTATTTGATTATGAGTTTCATCAATCTTTCCATTACATTTTTCTATCTCATTTTTACATCTTTGGCTATATTTACTATTCTCTTTTCCAGTTAGAATTGTTTTGTTTGCATTCTAACCTAATGCTTTCTAATTTTTCATCTAGTTTTAAGTTATTTTCTTTAATTTCTTTACTAAGATTGGAAATATTTGTATCAATTTTATTGCTGAGATTCGAATTGTCATTCCTAATTTCTTTTTAATTCATCACTATTCTTTTCTAATTTATTACTGAGATTTGAATTGTCATTCCTAATTTCTTTTAATTCATCACTATTCTTTTCTAATTTATTACTGAGATTTGAATTGTCATTCCTAATTTCTTTTAATTCATCACTATTCTTTTCTAATTTATTACTGAGATTTGAATTGTCTTTCCTAATTTCTTTTAATTCTGCACTATTCTTCTCTAATTTACTTATTAATAATGCTACCCAAGGAGGTGTATCATTAGTTTCATTATTTTCATTGTTACACAAAATTAAATTTTCTTGGCCTTCACTAATTTGTTCGTTTTCAATATTAACAGTTTTACAAGTTGTATTTTCGTTATTGGCCATTGTTGGGTATTTTAATATTTTCTTATTTCTTAAAAGCATTAATTGTTATTATCACTAATTCACTTTTCACATATAAATTTAACTGTACTCACTTTTGAAGATTTTTATTACTTTTCCTCATTCTCGTGGTCCTTGGTTCGATTCAGGTTTACAGGTCCCTGGTTCGATTCCCATTCGAGCCCTCGTTGATGCGCCATTTGAAGCTGTATTTAATTTTGTGCCCCTCGTTGTGGAGACATTTAAAGTTGGGTTTCTCGGTGAGATATCCGAAGTTGAAGATTTGTGATATAACTTAAATCACTTTAAATCTGCCACGGCACTAATAACTCTCTTCAGGGGAATGAGGAAAAGTTTCTTACACAAATAACAACACTTTATTAACAGTTGAACGATAAGTTAGTTTATTTAAAACTTTCACTTTGGTCAAGATGAATCTTGTAATTTAAAAGTTCCAAAAGATTCCGGCTTAGGTTGATTTTTTTCACTTCTAGAAGATTACCATTTTATGTATTTAATGGATGACGAATGCTAACGGTCAATCCAGTCATTATTATTCATTATTTTCACTTAGAAACTGTTTTTTCACCAAGATGGATGACTATTATATCACTATATAATCTTTCATACTTTTAACACTATTTCTTTCAACCAACATCAATAAAATAAACATTATTTCCTTATTCTTTAAGGAGCAGTCGCTGAACATGACCGACCATCTTCAAGTATTGTAGCCATCTTGTTATTTCAGTTATAATCTCTATGGTCTGATTGGTCCAACAGAAAAAGGAAGGAGTATTCTCAAGTTAACTTCTATCCAATTCCACCAATCCCATTTATTTCTTTATAAAAATTATCAATTTGAATATTTGAAGTATTTTACATACTGCATCAGTTATAAAAACATCTAACTGTATTAACAGTTTATATTGACCAGTATTTTTTTTTTTATATACTTATAAAAAAATTTGAATTCTATAAATCAATCTGATGTCCATTCTTCATATAAATAAATATAATTATAACACAACAACAAAAACCCTTATTATTTTTATTATATGGGGATAAATATCCGGTTTTAAGAATAAAGTTCTTAGAAAAAATGTTTCACCAAAGAGAGATGAACAGACAAGTGAATGGAGAAGACTTCATAACAGTGAACTACATGGTCTTTAAAGGATGTCAGATATAATATGAACAATTAAGTCTCGTATACTGCGATTGGCAGGATATGTGGCATGAATGGGGATGAAAGACGTGCTTGGAAGCTTCTTGTAGGAAAACCAGAGGGAAAACGCCGAGTTGGTAGACCAAGAATGAGGTGGGAGAATAACATTAACTATGATTTGAGGGAAGTAGATTATACAGGGAATGATTGGAAAACTTAGCTCAGGATAGGGATGCATGGAGAGCTTATGTCCGCGCGGCCATGAACCTACGGGTTCGATAGTGAGTTAGTTAGTTAGTTAGTTATTTTTATTCTTGGTTTTGTGTATTTAAAATATTGTAAACACAGAAAAATAGTAACTACAGTAAGTCTACGTATTAAGTCATATTAAATCCGAAGAGCTATGTTAGTGCTTTAGAGGGAAATATGAAACAAAATGAACTCACCTGTTTGTTGTAAACGTCACAGAATATAATTTTTACATCCGATGTGAAGTGGGGAAAACTCATTGTAGCCACTGTTTAATTAGAGACGACTTGGAAGCTGGAACTTTTGGCATGATGCAACGTTTTTACAGAATGAAATGAAGAATTTTGTTACCAGCCGGTCAATGGACAGCATCCCACACAAACACACACTATGGGGGAGGGGGTATTTTCAGAGAATCCAGAGTTAACATAGCGTCCCATGCATCTGGTTTTCAGAAAGGTCTTTCGGGTCGTGTTAATTGTTTTACAGCTTCTCCCTTAAAAGTCAGATTTTGTTTTGTTACTGTTCAAGATAATATGGACGAATGCGTAAATATTTTAGTTTCTCTGAATGAAATAAAGGCATTTTTATTATATTTAGTGACAGAATATAGGATTTTTAGGAATATAGGCAAAATTAGGTCTAACGTTTATTTAGGCGTTTTAGCCACTACAGGCCCACGATATTTCATCATATATAAATATATGAAACGTGCAAATACAACTTCATTTTAAGTTATCTCTTCAGGAACAAAATAGTTTTTTGCCTAAAATCCGAGGTCTATTTATAAATATGGCTAGGATACTTCCTACATAATATTAACATGCAAATAAAAGAAAAGATATAGAAAAAGTGAAGACATTCTGAGCAAAATAAATGAATTGAGTTAGATTTGACAACTCACCTAATAATTGTGTATTTCTTTAAGACCGGTTTCGATACATCTACACATCATTCTCAGTTTCATCTAACTGTTGAATTGGTGATTGACGATCTTGTAGGTTGTTTCCTCCCCCTCTGTTGTTCTTTTCGTCAGACATCAGAAGTAGCAGGAAGCGACCTATGAGATCGTCAACCACCAATTCAACAGTTAGATGAAATTGAATCATACGTAGATATACCAAGAATAGTATTCATGAAACTTCAATTATGAGGTGAGTTGTCAAATCTATCTCAATATATTAATTAAAAATAAATCTTCTTCTTCTTCTTTCTACTACAAGGTTTAGCCTCATAGTGTTAATTCCTTCAAATATTTCTGAAAATAAATAAATTTTATTATAAGTTACGTGTGGTACCATAACACGAAGTCTGAAGGGAACTAGAAAATAGACACTTAAAATATTATAAAACAATTGCTGTTTCAACATTAATATATGAATCGGAACACAGGGCACAACCAAAAAACTGAAACGAATCTTGTGTGTGTGTGTGTATGCGTGTGAGAGAGAGAGAGAGAGATATTTGAGATTCTTCAGAGCGACCTGTTGTTTGTCTCCTGAATCGCCAGAACACGCGTTATTTATCAGCAGGTTATACATTTGTCAGTTAGAAGTCTTATCTCACGAGACCTACACCGTTCATTCGATCCCCTTCAACCAACGAATCGTCACGCCTTCGATTCATTCGTTATTGCGCTGAAAAATGGTTCACTTTTACACTCACTGTTAACACCAGATTGAACATATATTTCTACGAATTAATTGTTTTACTTGTGCATACAGCTATTATAGTTTAGCATTAGCTAGTGCCTCCTTCTAACTAATTAAAACTAATTAACTCACTGGCATTATCGTACCCATAGGTTCATTGCCGCACGGATAAGCTCTCCATACATCACTAACCTGAATAAATGTTTTCCAAAATTCCCTGTATAATCTACCTCCCTCAAATCATGGTTAATGATATTCTCCCATCTCATCTTGGATTCCCAACTTGGCGTTTTCCTCCGGTTTCCCTACAAGAAGCCTCCATGCTCCTCTTATATTCCCCATTCGTGCCACACCCCCCTGCCCAGTCTACTAGTCTTAATTGTTCTTATTATATCTGGTTTCCTATCAAGGACATATAGTTCACTGTTATGTAGTCTTCTCCACTCACCTGTCTGTCCATTTCTCTATGGTCCAAATTTTTTCTAAAAACTTTATTCTCAAATACTCGTAATCTCCTTTCCTCCCTCAAAATAAAAATCCATGTTTGCATCCATATAATATCACTGGGAAAATAATTGTTTTATATATTTTCATCATCATCATCATCATCATATATTTCCATCATATATTTTCAGTTTAACATTTTTTGAAAGAAGTATGGACGACAAGAGTCCCTATAATGCATAATAGCATATATTTCCAGAATTGAGTCAATGTTTAATTTCTTTGTGCATCTCATTCCTATTTGTAATTATTGTTCCTAGGTAGGGCCTATTTGTGTTCAGCATATTTATATAAAAAGCTTACAAATTATCAGAACTTGTACAAGTGCGATAGGTATGTTTTTCTAAGAAAGGAATAGTAACTTACGTATTTATAGATGGTTTAATTAAATTCTTCACAGCAACTTTAAGAAGGGGTATAATGGCTTCTCCTTGCATCAAATCTGTTATATGACACTCTGTTTTTCTTAAGAGTGCCACCCTTCTTTTAGTCATATTTCACTTTTCTTTAATTTTCTTCGCTTCCTCCTTTTTCTCATCTATTATGTTCCATCCTGCAAGTTATCTTGTATCTCCCCTCCGTCTCTCATACAACCTCTCTCTCTCTCTCCCTCTCTCTCTCTCTCTCTCTCTCTTTGTATCCGAGTTTTCACTAGTATACATATTGTACTCCTTACAGCTGATGGCATACTCTTGTATTCATAGACAGATCTTCAGATATTTCTTTGTTTTGTCGACATCCGAGGGAATGAAGCTATCGAGGTAGTTCAAATGAAAATATTTTAGAAATAAATCAAAGGTCTACACAAATGTTACCTAATACGTACCGAAAATAGTCAAAATTTATATATTATATAACAATAATTACAAATAGGAATGAGATGCACGAAGAAATTAAACATAGGCTTAATTCTAGAAATGCTTGCTATTATGCATTTCAGGGACTCTTTCGTCCCAACTCCTTTCAAAAACACGTTAAACTGAAAATATATCAAACTATTATTCTCCCAGATATAATACATGGATGCGAAACATGGACTCTTACTTTAAGGGAGGAAAAGAGATTACGAGTATTTTGAGGATAAAGTTCTTACGAAAAGTTTTGGGCCAAAAGAGATGATGAGACAGGTGAACGAAAAAAAAAATACAAAATAGTGAGCTACATGGTATGTAGGCCCTATAGGAAGCCAGATATAATAAGAACAGTTACGTCTCGTAGACTGCGATGGGCATGACATGTGGTACGAATGGGGAATGAAAGAGGTTCATGGAAGATTCTTATAGGAAAACCAGAGGGAAAACGCTCAGTTGGTTGACCAAGAATGAAGTGGAAGAATAATATTATCCATGATTTTAGGGACATAGATTATGCAGGGGATAATTGGAAAACATCCCAGGGTAGGGATGTATGAAGAGGGTATGTCCGCGCGGGCATGAACCTACGGGTTCGATAGAGCCATAATGCATTAAGTATACATACATAAGGACTTTATTAAACTAAAAGTAAGATATAGACAATGATATTTACAAATATGGGTCGCACGGGCAGTAAGCTGTACGTGCTGTTGACAGTCCGTTACAATAAGTTGATATTTGGTAATAATATACTCAAAACAAAAAAAGAAATAACAATAATATTACAATTAAATAACAATACAATTACATTATACATTAACTTAGTTATGTAGAATTATTAAGAATTAATGGTATTGCAATTTGTTAACATATTTATTTATTCGTGAATGAGTGTTGTTCTCATTTTCCGCGTTTTGTTCAGAAATCTACCCGAGTTTATACAATTTTCTGGTCTTACCAATAGCATGCCAATCTTTCACGATTTGAATGTAGAAATATTTCCGGTAATAACTGACGCCTCCAATATTCCAAATCGATACATTTTCCTAATATATGTATCTCGTCTTCAATGCTCCCGTACATTGGACATATTCGCATATCGTGATCGTCGCTAATTTTTAAAATGTCCATGCTCCTAACCTGAACCAAGCAAGCCCTGATCTCTCTTTAAATCCTAGGTTGTGCATTAAGTATGTTAATGCTCTAACGGCTGCATGTTTGTTTTATCAGAATCAAACTTGGTATGTTGCAGTCAATTAAGAAAGTAAAGTCGAGTTTATTAACTAGCAAAATTCGGATCATTAGGAATAACAGTTCATCTGAAACAAAAATTAAAAACTGCTCTAGTGTCGAAATTTTATGAATCACAACGAAACTCTGTATGTGCCATTGAAATAACACGAGGAAGGTGTTTCTCTATAAACCGGTGAAATCTTACAAGTAGGATTGCGACTTTGCCGTAAACCCCGAAATTAAAAATCGATCTTTCTTTTACCGCGTTCGGGCAATCTTAAATAAATTGTCATAAGTTATTGAGTTTATATAATTTAACAAAATAAATATGTGCATATATTACGTAAACCACCAAAATTGGAAACAATTTAAATTGCTAAAGAATTTTCTTAGTTTACGCAGTTCCTGCGTGACGAACTTTTATTTAATTTTTATATTCTTATTTTCATTTTTCTTCTTATTATTATTCTACTACTTCAGAATTTAGAATTTCTGCATGATCCGATAGACTAGTAGTTATGTTCCTTGTCTCCAGTCCCGAAGGTTGTGGGTTAAAATTTCCGCCGGGATCGATGGATCTATAGGATGGAAAAATCTAAGGAGCAAGTCCTTCGGGAGGGACTTTAAGCCGTGGATCCCGAGTCTGAAGATTTTTTAGGCTCGTAAAATAACCTTAAGCCTGAATAAAGAGGTCTCTAAGCAACATTTACCGATCCTATTGTCTGCTAGATGTATCATTGGGTTGATGTGTTGACCGCATGCAATTCATGACATCTATAGAGAAATAACCGTAACTAATTTAACTTGGTCTAGTAACTCCTAAAAAAAGAAGCTACGGCCCAACATCGTAGATATATATATATATATATATATATATATATATATATATATATACAATTGCAAATTTGAATAGAAACATAGTCATCATCTTCTTCTTCACTTCAGGGCTAGGCAAATTGCCTGTTCCGCCTCACAGTTGTTCTGTTCATCTTTTCACTGGACTTCCTACATTCCTTGAACCTCTTGGCTTGTAGTTTAAATGCTGCTTTTGGTAATATTGTTACATTAATTCTCTCTACATGTCTAAACCATTTATCTATATATCCCTTGATTTTATCATTCAGTAGATATATATATATATATATATATGAGCGATTCCATGAAAATATCATACCGAGATGAAAATTTTGAAATTGACGCAAAAATATTTTTTTTGGCGTAATATATATCTTTAAGGATCAAATTTTCTGATTCTATAAGATAATGTACCATAAGTGTATAATTTTAATCAAATATTAGTGGTAGAACTTGTAATATTTCAAACCTGTGAAAACACGCAAAATTTTACCAATTTGTTGTTTAATGGTTTGGTCGTATTAATTCGTTTTATTTTACAAACTCTTTTGTTAAACCATACTTTGGTCCTCCCTAGTCATAAATGTAATAATATTAATTGCATTCTAATGTTCTATATACCTTAAATGTGTCCTGTAATTATTAACTTCAAGCTATGGTCAGTCAGTCACGGAAAACGTATAAAAATTACTGTACACAACATAATAATTGATGGAATAAAATTTACTCTTGGATTCTACGTTATCGGTACACAACTAACAAAAAAGTATGGAAGACATGTTCTTGAAAAGTCCTTATATTTCCCGCTAGTGTCCCGTGACTGACTGACTTTTTATCCTATCATATATATGCTAATACGCATGGTGCAGTCAGTTGCTTGCTGCACTCCACTGAGGATTAATATAAACATGGTCTAGGTAATCTGGTGACTGTTCGGCTCAGGTGTTCCATAACATTTTTACTGGCCCTTTTTCTGGTCAATCTTTTAGCTAAAAGACAGTTAGCGGAACTTTTTAAATATATTCAGGGAAAATGTTGCAGTAAACGAAGCATCCAAACTTGTTGATTTCTCAGAAAATTATACTTACAAAGAACAAAATCAGATTCAGGTAGTTCATTGGAAAAATTAGCATATCTCAATATTAATTGCTGTTGCCTAGTTTAGATGGAAGGTGACGGTGAAGTTCAGAAGAAATACTTTGTTCTAGTGTCAGATTATGTGACACATAGCAACTGTGCTATAGATGTTTGCTATAGAAAAGTGTTTTTTTTAACTATAGTGATTTCTTCCAAAACTTGAGGCGATAAAAATTTTCAGTTGGAGCGCAGGTAATAGAAATATGCCTATGCATTTAGCAATGTGACACTACTTACTTGCATATTTGGATTTTGACATAAAATGAAATTTCTTTGAATCGTACAATGGAAAGGGGGCTAAAAATGCGATTGGCGGACAAGTAAAAAGGATGGCACGGATATATAAAAATCAGAAAAGAAGATACAAAATTGTGCAGAATTATGTAATGTGAGTAGTAAAACCAACCAAATAACTGGAGTCACAAAATTATATAGAAGAAGGAAAGAATTTTTTAGAAAAAAAAAAACAATTTGAATATCTTGCATCTATCACAGACTCATTGCATATACAACATGAAGGCGTTGGACCCGTATGTTATAGAGTATACACAACTGTCAAACAATCAGCGCAACAAAATCGTAAGTTCGTGTGATAAAAAACTGAATGGCGTGACAGGCCTAGAAAGTCCTTGGCTGTTAATGTCATATACAAGTATATCAATCACAGAGGTGACAGTCATCTAACCAACACTATAGGGTGACACGTGGTCAGCATGTTGGATAGTCAGCCGTTATGGCTAGTTTTCTCGACCGCAACCGCTAAATATTGTAGCTGTCCAAATTCTTCATGATTCTGAGCGGGCACCAATCCAATTGTGGTCGAAATTCCGTGAGAAAATTTCTTCTCTCATGGGGCTCGAATCAGTGCTCTCTATTGATACATCTTGACTCAAACCATTTAGTTACAGCGTGGAACTTCATGCGTGACAGGAAGCATCATTTTTATTAATGGGTCAAGTCAGGTCAAGTTAGCGGCGAAGACTAGAGAGAGAAATTATAGTATAAGCGATCTCATATACATCGATGTTATTATATGAGTCATCAGAACTCAGGCTAATTAGAGTTGTGTTTTTATGGTTGTTTAAAAGTAGAATTTAATACGTCAGCAATTGTTTACTAACTACAGCTTACTAATGCGATTTACGATAATTTGTTTTGAAAGTACATGCACTCTGATAAATAACTAACTTATTAAGAATGTGTGAACACACTATTGAGTAACACTAAGAAATTAGGACTGGAAGTAAATATGAGTAAAACTAAATATATGGTCACATGTAGAAATTCATTATATAATGGAAATGGACAGCTAATGACAAATGAGGGTAATTTTGAGGAAGTGGGCTGAATTCAAATACCTAAGAACAATAATCACAAATAGGAATGAGATGCACAAAGAAATTAAACATAGGCTCAATTCTGGAAATGCATGCTATTATGCATTGCAGAGACTTTTGATGTCCCAACTCCTTTCAAAAAACGTTAAGCTGAAAATATATAAAACTATTATTCTACCAGTTATATTATATGGGTGCGAAACATGGACTCTTACTTTAAGGGAGGAAAGGAGATTACGAGTATTTGAGAATAAAGTTCTTAGAAAAAATGTTTCACCAAAGAGAGATGAACAAACAGGTGAATGGAGAAGACTACATAACAATGAACTACATGGTCTTTATAGGAAGCCAGATATAATAAGAACAGTTAAGTCTCGTAGACTGCGATGGGCAGGATATGTTGCACGTATGGGGAATGAAAGACGTGCATGGAAACTTCTTGTAGGAAAGCCAGAAGGAAAACTCCCAGTTGGTAGACTAAAGAATGAGGTGGGAGAACAACATTAACTATGATTTGAGGGAAGTAGATTATACAGGGAATGATTGGAAAGCATTGGCTCAGGATAGGGATGTGTGGAGAGCTTATGTCCGCGCGGCCATGAACTACGGGTTCGATAGTGCCAGTGAGTAAGTAAGTATTAAGAATGTGTAGGCCTATACATTGTGCGGGATTAAAATTTTTATTTCAGTGGTTCAATCTAGAGATAAAATATATTAAATCTTACATCAGGTAAACTGTAATAAACTTACTCCAAGCGCAACGGGCCCAGAAGGCCCTTGGTCTACCAACCGGCTGCTGGTCTCACGTCTACATGTGTTAATCACAGAGAAAGACGATTATAAGCCAGTGTAGGTGTGACATGTGGTCAGCATGTCGGGTTACCCAGCCGTTATAGTTGGTCTTATCAACCTGGAGTCGTTACTTATTGTAGCTACCCAATGCCTCACGAGTCCCATACTAGCCGAAATTCCATGAGAAAATGTCCTTCCTCCATGGGGATTCGACCAGCGCAAGTCCCATAGCTCTCCGCCAAGGCTTCTTGCCTTAACCACTATGGCGCCGGACTAAATCGTAATCAGTTAATATATATATATATATATATATATATATATATGGTATGATAAGAAAATAAATGCCTGGACGGGATTCGAACCCGGAACTCTGAGTCTGTACCTTAGTGTGATATCCATTACACCACCAGGCGAATCCAATTCAAACACTTATTTTTCTTATATAGGCCCTATGTATTATATTAATTATAACATATATATATATATATATATATATATACATGCATACAATTTTAGTAGGTATATTTAACAACAAGAGGAAGCACTTTGTTATTAAGTATAGTTTCGTTATTTTTGTAATTTAAAATGGTTATATGGCAAGCGAGTTAATTTAATTACATTTTGGAATTAAATTAATATTTATTTTACAGCAAAATTAAATTTAACAATATTCGTAGAATTGATAAAGTATTTGTAGTTCTTTACTAATCTCTGTTACTGAAGCCGTTTATCTACTTTCGTAGTATTTTGTTACATTTGTGTAATATTTGCATTTTGAAATTCCAAATAAAATTCAGATATGTC
The DNA here is from genome assembly GCA_030220185.1 of Diploptera punctata. Lineage (NCBI taxonomy): Eukaryota > Metazoa > Arthropoda > Insecta > Blattodea > Blaberidae > Diploptera > Diploptera punctata. The sequence goes on from JASPKZ010001115.1 coordinate 15,356, forward strand.
AGTCAGTCACAAAATAGTGTCAGTCAGTCACACATCACATATTAGGTCATAACTTCGGTATTAATTGTGATTTAGGTTTATTTTTTATTTAAAATATAACTTGAAATGTGCCCTCCAAACAGTATTTTGGAAAAATTGAATTAAGAATCACATTTCAGAGAATGATGTAGATGAACATATGTTAAGTGTTATGATGAGTTGACATTTATGTCAGTCAGTCACACATAGTTTGGTAGATCATAAATAGTATTGTTTTTCTTCAGAAGTTGTGTATTTATGTACAACCTTAATTAGACACTTTTCCTCTATCATATCATGTACATAACACCTCTAATTTCAACCAATTTTAATATTTATGCAAGCATTTTGCAGCAAAAATGTATTGTAAATGTCAGTCAGACACATATGGAATTGCTCATAATTATATTTAACTCTGTTTTGATATCTTCATTCTTCATCCGATCCAATCTTGTGCAGCCTTTTGTTCTTCTAAGGAAGTCCAAACATAGTTTTCTGTTGTCCTATTCTTTGTTGCATAAGTGGAAATGAGATAGCTGATATTATAGCCAAGAAATGCAATAGAATCACAAAAAAAAATTAATAAAATACATGGTAAATTTTCGTAGAGATATTAGTCACAAACATAAAAAAAATTAATATAAAATAAATAAAACTAAGTATCATGTATGCTCAGTCTTCTCAAACCAATAAAATATTTATAACACTGTAGACCTTTCGGGACAAGTCTCATCCTCAGTAGAATGTTTACAGCAACGGTGATCATTGGATAGTTGGTACCGTACCATTTGTAATAAAATAACTTTTTTTTTTGAATGTGCTACATGCAAACACTCAATGAGATTAAATATAATCTGATCACGTTTGCTGATCATAATCTTAGGTAACTTCAAATTTGTAGACTTTCCCTTTATAAAAGTTAGCTTCCCTATCTATCGTCTTTCCATTCCCCCTGAATTTGTCTTTGACGCCCAATTTCTTTGATGTGCAAACTATGTAATAGGCTTAGCTTGGATCTCGCTATAATTCGTTTGGTCTTAACTTTGAACCTGCCATCAGTGGCAACACATTTCAAACAACTGGGAAGGATTCGAAAGGAATTTACGAACACACACATAGAACCTGCAATCTTCGGAATTGACCAAAAGACTCGCTAGGAGTTTGCCTTTGCACCCGCTTCTCTCTCTCCCCACCTTCAATTTCCGTCCCAGTGTCCTGTAGAATCGGCGGGATTTTCCCTCAGGGACCAGTAAAGGATGAAGAAGAAAAATAGGAAAGAAAAGAATTGTATAAAAAAGTTTCTTCCGTAGTCTCTCTTTCTTCCCGTTCTTTTCCAATAAAGACAATGAGAAAGAGAAAGAATTTGCACTTGAAAAACTGACTCTTCTCTTCCATTTCAGATGTAAGTTTACTACAACTAATTTCTGGTATCGGTAACTATATTTTGCATACTTCTGACAGTTTCGATTTCATTTCTGTACGATTTTCATTAATTTCCCTCTGTATCATTAATCTACGAATTCGGTTTTTTTCACATCAACATGTATTTAAATGTTTCAGGAATAAGTGAAAACTATTGCATAACATCACTTCTTCTTCTTCTTTTTCTTTTCCAGGATTAGGTCAATGCGAACTTTTCCGGTCTCAAGTCCATCGTTTCCTTGGCCGTCCCAAAGATCTTTTCCCATGTGGTTTTAGGTGTTGATCTTTTTGGGTAATCTTGTATTGTCCATTCTGTCTAAATGTTCTTTCCATTGGTATTTGTGCTCTTCTAGTTTATCGACTATTGAAAATATCTCCAGTTCATTTCTTATTGATTCATTGTGTAATCTATCCATGCGTGTTCATCTTCTTATAGATCTTAAAAAATTTCGTTTCAGTGGCTTGAATGTGTGAGATATCTTTTTTTGTAAGTACCCAAGATCCAGATCCATATAAAAGAACAGGAACAGCCGTAATTTTATAAAACCTGAGCTGAGTTTCTCTTCGAGTCTTTCGGAGGGTTCTTCTTATGGTGCCACACATCATTTGATATCGGTTTAATTTATTATGTATATTCCAATCATAGCTATATGTTATATCTGAACCAATATAGTTAAAGTGTGCTATCTATTCTATTATTTCGTTATTGATCACTATTTTTGCTCTGACTGGCACTTTGCCCTGAAAAGCCATAATTTTAGTTTTTGAAGTTGAGACTTAGAGATTATAATAGAGTCCGAAATTAAACTCTGGTCCTCCAGGTTGGGGGTATTGCGGTTGGGGCTGCTAACCCACCCAAGTAAAAAAAATATCACTCAGAAGTCTGGAGTGCGAATACGAAACCCGGATAGATTCAATGGATACAACTTACGCATAACATCATTTAAAAAGCAATTTCACTTCACAACCTTATTTCACATACAGATTGGAGCGGTATTTTATGCAATAAGTGTACTTAGACCTACATAGCCTATATTAAAATAATAAACAGAAAAAAACGCACAAATTATTATTGTTCCAGTAACAAACTCATTGGCACTATCGAACCCGATGTTCATGTTCGCGCGGATATAAGCTCACCACACATCTCTAACCTGAATTAGTGTTTTCCAATCATTCCCTCATATCATGGTTGTTATTCTCCCACCTCGTTCTTGGTCAATCAACTGGGAGTTTTCCATCTGGTTTTCCGAAGCTTCAATTTCACTCATTCATTCCCCATTCGTGCCACATATATAAACAATTTCTTGAGGAGAGAAAAAATGCGAGAAATCCTTTAAAATTGAATGAGAAGTTGTTGTCATTTTAAAATCAAAATACCCATATTTACAATGGAAAACATGCATCAATCAGTTCTATCGAAATAGTCAATTTGCCATTATGGGGCGCCAACTCTCCAATGAAATGTAATCTATATGACATATATTATTTAACTTTCCCATTTACTCACTTAAACGAAAATAGAATGAGTACAGCACATTTTTTGGTACGAGGACTTAGAAATAAATATGTGTGTATATATATAACATGAAAAGACAAATAAACGCCTGAACCGGGATTTGAACCCAGGACCTCTAATTTTATACGTTAGTGCGCTATCAGTTACGCTATCCAGGCATCCTAGCACAAACATTTATTTTTCCTTTACATAATTATATTCTGGCGGCTCCGTGGCGCAAGCGGTTAGACGCTCGACTATCACCGCTGGGTCCCCAGATCGAGTCTCGGTCATTCCATGTGGGTTTCGTGGTGGACAAAACGGAGCTTGGGTAGGTTTTTCTCGGGATTCCTCTCGTTTTCCCCTGTCACAAATTTCATTCCACCAACTCTCCATACTCATGTCATCCATTTCGTTTCATTTCATTCATCTGCCCTTGTGACAGAGTGTCAGGATTGGTCGGCCGGTACTCGTCGTTCACAGACCTCTATAAATATAGAGGCTTCATCTCATCTAATTCCTCGACCTGACCCTGAGTTGGACACGAATTGAGGACGCTTATTTAGGATATTTTATAAGTATATTCTCTATCATGAGAGCGGGAATTCGGTCTCACTGTCCTCTCGTGTCTAGTACAACAGGTAAGCAAACTATAGAGAATTATTAATTTATAGCAGTGACGCTTCTTTTTTCGATGTTATAATTATTGTGCTAGGATTACTGGATTGCGTACTTGGTAACGCACTAACGTATCAAGTTAGAGGTCCTGGATTCAAATCCCGGTTCAGGCGTTTATTTTTCTTTTCATGTCATATTAGGCATTCATTTAATTTATATAGTCAACAGCTGTGGTCTCGAGGTAGCGTCATGCAGCGTGCCCATTTTCGATTACCGGTCGGGACAGGCTCCTGGGTGAAGTGTTATTCGGTATTTTTCCTCACCTGTAAGACAAATGTCAGGAAGCTTAGGGCCCAACGGTCCCCGAAATTCATCCGGCTATCATCATCATCCTTATCATTATCATCGTCATCCTTGACCGGTGTGGAAAGCAACGGGAAGCTAATACACCTATAATTCCCTAGTAAAGCTGCAAAGCATAGCATGAAAATGCTATGATTGCAGTGAAAGACCTGCACTCGGGCAGAATTTCTATGGATGGATGGATGGATATACATATATATATATATATATATACAGTGAGATCAGTTGAGTAGTGGAAGGCAGACGCGGGTTTGTGCTGTGTGATAACGAAGGCTTACACGTGCAGGCACGGGACGTGAAATGTGCGCTGACTCAGCAGTTTACGAGTTCACGGCCACAGTCAGATAGTGTACCTCGAGTAGATAAGGTGCTTCACCGCTTTTCCTTGTGAACTGAATGACGTGTGTATAATGTAAACTGTATGACATGTGTATAAGTTATTTCTATTTTAAAATTTGTATCTTATAAAACATAAGTGTAAAGTGAATCACGTGTGTATGAGTGTAAACTGTATAATGTATAATGGCTAATAATTTTTCTACTGAACAACGTGTATTTATTTATGAACAATATTTATTAACTCAGTCTGCCAGCCAAGCACGAAGACGTTTTGAAACACGATTCCCGGGTGTAAAAATTCTATCACGTTCAACACTGCATAATATGTACAACACATTTTATAAAGTGGTGTCAAAAATGTACGGACAACGAAGATGGTGAACACTTCCAACAACTGCTTCAATAAAGTTGGCAAGTACGACAATTTGTAAAATACTTACGAAAATGTGTGTGGTTGTATAACCGCGATCCTACGCTGTCCGTTCCCCGCCGCGAGTGCGTCAGTAGTATATAGTGAAATCCCCGCGTCTGCCTTCCACTACTAATTGGCTAAGATGACGTTAGTAGTCTCTAATTTTCGATTGAAGATTTCACAAGTATACTCCTTGGTTAGAATAGCCCAGAACTCAAACAATAAACTTTGAAGTTTATTCAGGGATTTTTTATTGTTTTGATATAAGGAACTGGTGGACTTCAGTGGCTTATACTGTATAACGGCTTATTGATGTGTTAGACATGTAACATCTCCTTAGAACTATGATATGATGTTTTCTGATAGAATGACTAACTCACTGGCACTATTGATCCCCTAGGTTCATGGCCGCTCTCCATACATCCCTATCCTGAGCTAATGTTTTCTAAACATCCCCTGTATAATCTATTTATCTCCAAGGTATATTTCTTTGTCGTAGAGGAGTGGCTTGCATACTTAAATTACCCCGAGAGCAATGCCGGCGGTAACATTGCTCCTGAAAGGGTTACTCATGTCGGACAGGTCGAAGGCGATAGATAAGTCAGACGAAAAAGTACCATGGTCGAAAGAGTAACTATCTTTCACACCGGTTATTATAATTATTATTGTTATTGTTATTATTATTATTATTACTATTTATCTTTCTTTCCCTTGTCATCTTTATATTCTGTAGCCTATATATATTATATACCGTATTATTAATCAACATGTAGATAATTCATAATTGTTATTATAGGCCTATGTATAATTTAACCCTGATGAAGTGGAAGAGAAGACCTTACGGTCTTAACCCCATCAGATAAAATAAATAAATAAATATACAACCGGAAAGAAACGCGGAAATAGGTCCCATTGGCGTAGATTTCTGATTTATTAACAATGGAAAATTTAAAAAACCAAGCAATCATCACTTAAAGTAGGTAGGTCTACTGTAAAAATCATAAAGTGCAACACAAATAATACAAAAGTTACATGAATAAAGAAAGGAACTAACACTTGTCTGTTAAACACTCTATTGTGTCGGCCACGGTGGTCTAGTGGGTATTTAAACTAGTACCGAGGGTTACGGGTTTAAACCCGGCCGGGGTCGATGGATTTTTAGGATGGAATAAATCCGAAGCGACATGTCCTCCGGGAGGAATCTTTAAGCTGTGAGTGCTGAATCTAAAGATCTTCAGGCTCGTAAAAGAATCATAAGCCTGAATAAAAGTACCTCTATACAAAATTTAACCGACCTTCATTCATCTAACAAGGGAAGTACTTATGTTGGACCAGTTGGATTGTAACACAAATTGGAAGATATGTTGAATGAAGAATACTGAACACCGTGATATTAGTAATTTCATTGCAAATTCAATCATGTGCATAATATTTAATACGAAATAAGGAACAAGAAAAAATAAATAAAGGCTTAACATCGGTATATGACAGAATAAATAAGTAAAACATTTGAAAAAATATATAAAAGTAGAAAATGATAGTATGGTGAACGAGGGAAGAACAATAAGGTAGGGGAAGAGAGAGATATATAAACTAACGAAATACATATTGCAACGGAGCGGCACGATTACTTGAAGAGCAGCGCACCGGAATCTTCACTCCCGCAGTCGAATATTCGTACAGTATGTAGGCCTACGAATTGATTGTATTTAAACATTAGAAAACTCAATACATTGTAGGTATTATAGAATATTTGTTTTATAATTTATTGATTAGCATATTTATGGTGTAAATAATACTTTTTTTAGGACATAACAGTATATTCACACTTAATTTTTACATTTACTGGTAATAGTCTTGTGAGTCCTTGAAATATTTCATCAAAAGAATAAAATGACCATAATAAATTCATTTTGCGTATTAACTACATTAGAATCTATAGTTCAGGAAAAATTCGAAAAAAAAACACGAAGAACCTGGATTGTAGGATGACCAGTTTGCGTATTTTCTGGCAGAAATTATACTTGCTTAATACTTAATACAGGCTTTCCACTTTACAACCAGTTTGCCTTTGATTCCTGCTTTCCAGAGATTCCTATCTTCCCATTGTCCATCTTCCATACCCCTCTTCATCATGGCATCATATATTCCCTCATACCATGCTCTTCTACTTCTCCCCCTCTTCCTTCTGCCTGGTACCATCCAATCCAACACCTGTTTAGGCCACTGGTCTTTCGACATCCGTTGTACATGTCCATACCACTGTAGAGCTCTCTTTGTTATCCTATCGATAACAGTTTCTTGTGCATCCATTTCTTGTCTGATATATGTATTTCGAATATGTTGTAGCCTGGATATTCTCATACTTCTCCGTAATCCATCCATTTCTGTCGCCAAGATTCTTTTCTGCATCCTTTCATTTATTGTCCAGCTTTCTGACCCATATGTAAGTATACTTTCTATTATTGTCTGTATAATCTCTTTTTTTTTTTGTTTTTCTGGTCAAATTTCTATTCCATAAAAGACCATTCAGGGATCTAATCGCCTTCCTTGCACAATTTACTCTGTTAATAATATCTTTTTCACAAGTACCAGATTTATCTATTATAGATCCAAGATATTTAAATTCTTCAACATATTTAATTATCATATGATTTATTTGTAGGTCTTCTGAATTTCCTCCGATTACCATATATTCTGTTTTAATATAATTTATCTTCAGTCCACCTACCTCAAATGCATCGACCAACTTTCTGATCATATATTCTATATCTTCTTTATCTTGTCCTATTATAATCTGGTCATCAGCGAATAATAAATTGTGCAGTAAATGACCATTAATGTTGATTCCCATTCCCCTACATGTCTTATTCCATTTCATTAATACATCTTCTAAATATATCTTGAACAATGTTGGTGACATCCCGCATCCTTGTTTTAATCCTTTTGTTATATCAAATTCTGAGGATACTCTATTTCCAACCTTAATACTTGCTTTACAATCGTACATTCTTTTTATAAAATGTATGAGAGATTTAGGTATTCCAAACTTCTCCATTTCCACCCAAAGCTTGTTTATGGGTACAGAGTCATATGCCTTTTCCAGGTCTATAAATGCCATATGAACTTCTTTTTCTTTTGCCAACATATTTTCAGTAATCTGCCTGATCACTAATACATTATCAAGGCACGATTTACCTGCTGTGAAACCTGTTTGTTCTTGTGATATTCTATTTTGTATTAGTTCCTCCAATGTAATTTTAATAATTGTACTTAACATTCTACTAATTGCTGCCATAACACTGATCCCTCTACAGTTTGCTGGATCTCTTTTATTCTCTTTATTTTTGTACATTGCACTAATATACGATAACTTCCACTCATCTTGAAAAGGATTTCCTTCTATCACTTGGTTAAAAAGTCTAGTTAAAATTCTTATAATTCCTGAACCACCATATTTAATTAGTTCCATGGTTATTCCTCCTGGACCTGCCGCTTTTCCATTTTTTGCTGTTCTCAACACGTTTCTTACATCCTCTTCTGTTATAGGTTCTATTAAGTCACCCTTTCCATTATCCAGTGTAGCATAGTCTACAAATTCTCTCCTAGTTTCTGTTAAAAGCATTTTAAAATATTCCTGAAAAGTTTTCATTGGTACTAAATTAAAACTCTTTGTCATATTATCATTTTGCATGTTTGTGATTGTCCTCCATGCTTGGGCTGACTTTTAAAAGCCTACTGTATGCTCAATTTCTCCACATACCCTATTCCACATTTCTTTTTTATGTTTCCTGACTTCTGCTTTAACCTTTCTTTTAAGTATGTTATAACTTTGATAATCTTCATCTTTCTTGGAACTTAAATATTTTTGATATGCATTTTTCTTTTCTGTTATGATATCAAGTATTTCCTTATTCACCCATTGGTTTTTATGGTTTATCATTTTCCAGACCAAGTGCTTGTCTTGCTGCTTCATGTATATACTTTTTCAAATGTTCATAAGTAACGACAGAGTTCCAATCTTCATCAAATTTAAATTTTTCGGTGAGTCGTTGGGCATATAGATTTTTAATACTCTCATCTTGAAGTAAATGTAGATTATATCTACATTTTTCTAATTTATTTTCTATTTCTATATTTTGATATTTATTTACCTTTTGCCTGTTTATAGGGCATACATCCTAGTTGACAGCATATAATGATCTGTTCCACATTCGGGTCCTCGATTCACTCTAAAATCTTGAACTATAATATTTCTCCGTTTCCTCACTATTACATAATCAATTATCGATCATAGACCTTTAGTGCGTTGTTCCCACGTATATCTATAGATGTCCCGATGCTTAAACATCGAATTCATAATAAGTAGGTCATTCACTTTGCATTCTTCTTTTAAACGTTGTCCATTTTCATTCTCAATAACTTCTCCACATGGACCAACTATGTCACCTGTCCCCTTTCCAACTCTGCTATTCAAATCTCCCATTATTATTAATTCCTTTTTTTAGAAATATTTTCTACCAATCCAGTAATTTTTTCAAAGTATTGTTCCTTTATTACTAGTGATGCATCGTTTGTTGGGGCATATGTACCTATTATTACTAATTCTTTCCCATACATTGTTATTCCTATAACTATAAATCTTTAATCTATTTCTCCTATTTGTTTTATTGAGGATTTCCATTTCTTCTTAATTAAAATTGATACTCCTCCTTTAGCTCTCTCCGATTTTTCCACCCCACTCCATACATGCATGTATTCATCAATCATTTCTTGACCTTTCCCTTTCCTTTTCGTTTCTGTCAGAACTGCTATATCCACCCCCTTCTTTGTAATCTCGTTAAGTACTTCATTATTCTTAGTATTCCAACCTTGTATGTTCCAAGTTGCCAAAATCATTGTACGTTTTCTTAGCCAAAGTCTATGCCTATTGATCTGTCCGGCTTTATCTCTCTTTGCAGGAAACGTAACAATTATTTTTTATGGAACGGGTTGTCAGCCCTTCGCCAACCCCCGCATTTGGGGGACCTAACCAGAGCCGCATTTGCCGGTTTTCGGGATTCCTATTGGGCCTTCTCGGCTACCGTAGCGGTCACGGGGAAACTAGTACATCACCCCAATAGGCTATTCCGTACTTCCCGTTGCCCACCCCTCGGGACGTGGACCACTGAGGTTGGGTTTTGAGGGGCGCAGAAATTATAGAACAAATATATTGGAATGGGTTAGAGAACGATAGTGAAATATCTTTAGATTTCGAAGACTATGCTACTTGCAGTCAGAAGCTCACACGGCCGGATGTTCTGAAGACTTTGAAATTGCCAACGAATCCAGTGAGGAACGTGACAATTCAAGTAGCTTTGAGCCGTCTCGTGTTAAAAAAACCCAAACGTCCTAACGTACTGTCTGCCTATTCTGAAGAAACTTTGGAAAACATTTATGAATACAGGGTGTCAGGAAAATCTGGCCTAAATATTTATTGATGTTAAGAAGGAGGGAAACTAATATTTACGTTCTTCGCCCCGCTAGCTGCACTTTTTCTTGAAACCAGCTGCAATGAACAACCGTGCCGTTACGAACCGGTCAATGACGCTATTGAAATTTAATAAAAAATAACACGAGTTTTATTAAATTTGTAGCAAAATGACTAACGTCATCATACTCGTATTTAATGTCAATCAATCAACTTATCCTCCAATTGTTGTTGCAATCCAACTGGTCCAACATAAGTACTTCCCTTGTAAGTAATACCGTAGTTACCTACTGGATATTTCATCCATGAGATGTGCTCGAAAATGAACTGTAAAAAAGATTTTCAATGCACAGCGGTATACAAATTATCACTCCTTGACATCTGTTGGTAAACAAGCTTTACTAAATTAGCTTGGTTAAGAAACTCAAGCTATGGAAAACCCGTGTCCCTATGTGTGACGTATAGGATATGTCATGTCATATTAGGCCTCGCTGTGGTCTCGAGGTAGCGTGCTGCACTGTCATGCAGCGGGTCCGGGTTCGATTCTCAGTCAGAACAGGCTCCTGGGTGAGGTTTTTTCGGTTTTTTCCTCACCTGTAAGACAAATGTCAGGAAGCTTAGGACCCAATGGTCCCCGAAAATCATCATGATCCTTACCATTATCATCATCATCATCATCCTTCACCGGTGTGGAAAGAAACGGGAAGCTACCACACCCATAATTCCGTAAAGGTGCAAAGCATAGCATGAAAATGCTATGATTGCAGTGAAAGACCTGTCACCGGACAGAATTACTATGGGATAAATAAAAAAATATATATCGATGTTATATTAAATTTTGACATTTGTTGCCAATGAAGGCGTAATATGACGTTTATTTTTCTTTTCATGTCATATTAGGCCTTCATTGTTAAATGTCAAAATTTAATTATAACATCGAAATAAAGAAGCGTCACTGCTATAAAGTAAAAATTCTCTTAAATTTGCTTACATGTTATAGTAGTCACGAGAGTAGAGTGAGACGAGTTCCCACTACCTCTCATGATAGAGAATATATATAAAGAAGGCAAATAAATGTTTGCGCTAGGATGCTTGGATAGCGCAACTGGTAGGGCACTAACGTATCAAGTTAGAGATCGTGGATTCAAAATCCCGGTTCAGGCGATTATTTTTCTTTTCATGTCATATATATACTGTACTGTGCACTCTTCAATAATGTAAGTACTGTTTCTAGTTAAAGCAGCTATACGAAATGTTCAACATCCATGACCACGAAAACATGTACAGCGACGCACTATAGGCAGAGACACTCTTTTTTCGCTTATACAATAGAAACAACAAATAGTATATTACAATGCAAGGTTGGGAAGTGGTTTTTACAGAAGCGAGGTGTTTAATTTCCGAGATTCTGTAAAAACACTTCACAAACGTGCGTTGTACATTATTTTTTGCGCGATGGTGTTTTCAAAATAATAAATAATAGTAAAATAATAACACAATTGTTGGAAATATTTGCGTTCATTATAAACAACTGACTAACGTTAACAGTGTGGGCAATGTTTATTAGTTGAAACTACAGGAGGTCGTGAGACCAATTTTGTAATAACATGGCGGCAAATACGTATTTATTGTTTTATATTGTTTCAAATAGAGTTCAGTTCATTTAAAATGCAGTGATTTGTTTTGTATAATGTATATTAACACTACCTTTTGGATATTTTTTGTATATAAATTGTACGTAGTATACATAGAGGACAGTAGTTTTACTTCCCACACGTGGTTTATAATATGTAATATTATAGTATTTTTATTTTATTACAGTAGAGTTATTTAGGTTGGCAACCCCGAAATGTAGGAAGTTGAACTTTCAATCATGGTCGCCATTGCTGTAAGTACGACAAAACGCACTATCGTGCAAAGAAAATAATTTAAAGCGATTTGATGAATCATGTGATTGTGATTAGTGAAACATGGATTTTTTTCACGAATTATAGCTAAAAGTTTAATTTGAAGTAAAATTGACTCAAGTGCATAATTTTAAGGATATTCATAAAATAATAATTTTCAAAATGTGTTGTCAGTTTCTGTGTGTGAAAACAAAATCATAGCTTGAAAAGCTTCAGGAAAGATTTTTTTACTAGATACATTATATAATTAATTTGTCACTTAAAAAACTGACACAAATAATAAATTAATACATTTCTATGAATATCGTTTTTTTTATTTATAAAGATTCCTAGCAACTTTACACAATTTCCTGGCAATTTAGAAAGCATTATTTATGAAATACTGAAATAAAATTAGAGTGCTGGTAGTATTTTGCGATAAAATATTTCTTTCCACGAAATTGAAAAAATAAATATGCGGGAAAAAAATTGCCATTTAACAGTACACTGTACCAAACACTTTACAGTTCTTGTTGTAATATTACAGTATATTATTATTATTATTATTATTATTATTATTATTATTATTATTATTATTATTATTATTACTATTATTATATAGATGGACAAGTAAATGGATAAAATCTCATCACAGTGAACTACTACATGAATTTCATTAGAAACAATTAGATAAGTTAATTAAGTCACTATAATTAAGTCAATATAATGAAACAGAAAGCACTTAATAAGTGCAATAAAAGTCTGTATGTAGAAAATAAAATAACAATAGAAACTGGAGTAAAATATAAAAAGAATACAACAGCAATAATAAATATAAGTTTAAGACAGGGATATCATCTTTCATCCTCTCTTTTTAATATTATATTGACGATATCATATATAATTGGTAGATACATTTGGACTCACATTTCAAAATAAGACATAAGATCTTAGATACCTTACTTTTTGCTGACGACCAAGTTCTAATATCTAGCTCAGAAGATGGTCTACAAAAACCATTCGTTCAATTAAATAACATTATACAGAATTACAATTTCAAAATATCAATAAGTAAAACGAAAATCTTTAGCTTTCAAAGAGATCAGATACCGTAAGAGATAAAATAATTCTGGAGGGGAAACCCATTGAACAAGTGAACTATTTTAAATACCTTGGTTATGAAATTTCCTACTTTAAAAATGATCTGTTTAACAAACTTAATAAATTTAATTATATAAGGGCATGTGTGCCACAATTAAAATAATATTTAAAAACACAAGAAAGGAAACAAAACTAAAATTTTATAAAGCAGTAGCAGTCCCCTTACTAATGTATGGTAGTGAATTTTGGGTTTTAACTAAAAGAGGAGAGAATATCATAGAAGCAGCTGAAATGAGATTTTTGAGAAGTGTAGCTGGCTGCAAGCTTCTACTAAAAAGAAGAAGTGAAAATATTAAAAATGAATTAAATGTTTTTAAACTTTCGGATAAAATAAAATAATCTAGAAAAAACTGGAAAGAACATGTTCAAAGAATGAAAATTATCGCATTCCAAAAATTATACTTAATTACAAACCAAAAGGAGACAGGAATGTTGATAGACCGAAAAAGAGATGGATTCAACTTTTTGAATGATAATCTATGAGACCGGAACAAGCAACATGGGTTTATGTTTATGAACCCGAGTGGATTTATTAGGCTTAAAGGACCTTCGGGACTTGGAAAATCTGGTAGCGTTTAACTAGCCGAGCGTTAGTATGAGGATGTACAGTTTACATGTTTTGAAATAAACAAAGGAAGTCTTATTTTAAACAATTTTATTACTAACGTATAAATAATTATAAATCCTTAGTAGTCTAGCCCTAATCTAATCTAAGCCTATATTAAAACTACAGTACTCTCTTGGGGGGGGGGTTGAGAAGAGGGAGTTGTGGAATTTTTAAATCTAACCAAACCTACATGATTAAAAATGTTATATCCCTTTTCTAAAATATAGTTTCAAAAATGTTAATGGTACTTGATTCAAAATCCAAAAGAAATGGACTACATTATTAAGAAAAATGGTCAGTGACTTACCCTCCAGCCGTTTACACACACAGACAGACACGAGACCCTCACTTCTCAAGTGTTATATACTCAAAATGACCTCGAGTCACCCATAACTGTACAAACTAACATTCCAAATGAACTAAATGTAGGGATGTTTACAGTTAGTTTCAACAAGACTTTGCTCTGAACTATACTCTATCTCAACAGACTTGAATGTCTAAAGTCCATCTCGAACGACTTTGCTCGAATAATTAAAGATAATCTATAAAACAATAAAAAATCTATATAAAGAACTATATATTCATAACATATTGCCCCCTTCTCAATCCCAAGAAAGGGTCTTTTAAGGCCCTTTTTGGGGCCGCTGAAGTTGTGTACTTAGACTACGCACAAGCTTTTTAATTGATCCGGATTTGTTTACATTTGATACTACAGATTTGCTCTATCTCCTGTTCCTAAAGCTACTTAACTCTTTCTAACATATGATTCACAAACAGTAATTTTAACAGGAACAATTTTTTTTTTATATAGTCATGAAAATTAGTGTGTTCAAGTTAATCCATTTTCTCTTTACAATTAACCGCAGTTCCCTTCCTCTATATGGGACATAGACGTTTTCATACTTTATCAAACCACATTTATCTGGTTTTCAAATTACATCTGGAAAAATGGATTAGCTTGTCACTCCGGACCTGAAACAAGAAAACATATATAAAACACAATTTATCTACTCTTCTTCTTTTTCAAACTGTTCCATAGTTCTGTTTTCTTCAATGCTGTTTCTTTTCCACACTGTCATTCTGAAAAAAAGAAAAATCTAAAACTTTAATTAGAGCTTATCACTTTCTTCACAACACTCGCTTTTCCACTAGCCGCGTTCACCGAGAAACTTGAGCACTTAGTTCTTGTTTGGCGCCGCGCATGTCCGCGCTCATGTTGATCTCTTACAGCATCCCTAGTTGAATCCGATGCTTGGACCACGTTCGGTGATGGTATCTTCCTTCGGTCGGGAGAGAGCCATGCCGGATACTGGGTCTGTCCTTTGAAGTTCTCGAGACCAGCAATTTATTTTAGGAGCCATGGATTATCCGGAGGATAGGTTTAATGGGATTTCTGTGTTTTTATCCAATTTTCTTACTGTATAATACTGGTTGGGAGTTATTATATGATCCACGGACGATCAGAGGTTCGGTTTGATATGGTTAAGTTTTTGCTTGGTCTCTCATGTCGCACCGTATTGACTGGTGGACATTTCCCATGTTGAATGACTACCCCTGATGTAGTAAGTCGTACCCGCATAGACCCTATCTTCCTCCTTTTTGTTTTTGGTATCAGCTGATCTATGTTTCGTGGTGTGGGGGGTGTCCTAGGTGACTCAACATCCTTCGTCGTTTCTAGTTAGCCCAGTCGTGCTCGTAGTGTCAGATCGTGTGCGTAGTCGTTCATCTTGTGCTGAGGGTTTTTTCTTGTTTACCGTTATTTTTGTTTAGTTTGGTTGTTTTTTTCTCTTTTTTTTATTTTTATTTTTATTTGTTTAAAACTATGGGTTTGCACTACCTTTCTCTTAATAAATTCCATATGGACTTTTAGAAATGAATCAATAGTACCTTCTGGGGTCTCAAAACCAAATCCTAGTTTCTTACTAAGAATAGTATCCCTCTTAACTAAACCCCGAATCTTGAGCAACCATGTACATCTTTACTTTTATAATTTTCCTACGTTCAGTTCCTCTAAATTTACTTTTAGTTAGTCATATCTCAAGGGTGAAACCACAAAATTGTATTTTGCATTAAACTTTAACTGCCAACCTCGTTCCTATACAAATGTTATCCCTGTTTTATCTTTTGGCGTGGCTAGATTTTACACTGGAAACCGAAAGAGTGCTCTTATGCCTATCAATTTGCATAGCCATCATCAACAAATATCAGTTCCTAAATCATCTTTTATCTTCCCGAAACTTTCATTTGACAGTACTTCAGGTGTATATATACACATAATTTCCATAATTAGATCGGTCGATATTTTGCTGTATTTAGCAGCCCTAAATTTTGCCTAATTCTAAGGGTTTTATCTAGTCCCTTTCTCTATAATAGAGTCCTAGGTTCGACTGGGTGCGCTCGTCTTCACATCAGTCGGAAAGACATATACACACTTATTTATCATGTAAATGCTACTTGGACCAAAGCTGAATAGTCCTTACAACAACACCAATTAACACACGTATCCTGAATTTCTGTCATCGTTTCCTTAGGGTCCTGAGTTTGAGAGCATTCTTTTCCTTTCTCCACTTCTGAAATAACTGCCTCTATTTCTTAACTCTCCCTTTCCTAGTCTTAATTGTTCTTTAATTGAGATATGGTTTTTAAGTTACTTGTGTCTGGACAGGGATTCAGGTTTTCATTATTCATCATCATCATCATCATCACTCCAGGGATTAGGCAATTGCCCGTTCCGACTTCATATTGCATCAGCCCAACGTCTTCTAGGTCTTCCAACATCACGCCTTCCTCTTGCTTGATAGTTCCTGGCTAACAATGGATATCTCTCCTTACTCATTCCATCCATGTGATCAATCCATTTCTGTCTGTAATTCGTGACTTTATCCAATAAAGGCTGTACTTTCAATCTTCTCTTATATCCTCATTTCTTATTCTAATCAAGTCTTGTACACATCCTTTTACTTGTCTTAAGGAACCGCATCATCCTGCCGTCTGTATTCTATCCTTCTGTCTTTTCACTGGAGCCCAAGTTTCACATCCATACAATATTGTGGGAAACCGCCATAACATTATACATTTTTATCTTGGTTTCTTTCTAATTTTATTTTTGAATGTTCTCTGTATTGTTCCACACACACATCTGAAATTTATTTATTTTGGAGTCAATATCTCTTTCCACATTGTAGCCAACATCACAGCCCAATATTGAAACTAGAACACTGTTCTAATACTTTGATTTTCTAAAATAATTTTGGTTCTCACTGGATCTCTCTTCCTCTAAAAGCCATGGTCTTTTTTCGTTTTCCCTTACAGAAATCTTTTGATCGTATAACTTACATATTTCATTTAATGCATGCATTGATTTCTGTAAGTCGTCCTTCATTTTTCTGTATTTATGATTAATCGTCAGCAAATAGAAATTATTTATGCAACACTTTAGTATCTTTCTTATTCGGATTTACTAAACCTTTTCCATTTATTTAAAATATCGTCTATATATATATTAAAACAAAGTGGGTGATAAACTAACATCCTTGTCGTAATCCAGTATTTGTTTTGATTGCATCTGGTCTTTTGAATCCAGTATCTATAATTATATTTGGTGTCTTCATATATTTCTTTATTGTTTTCAACAAGGCACCAGCGGGTATCCTTTCATTCGTAAGATTTCCCATAATTTTTTGTCTGTTTTACTCGATCGAAGGCCTTAATCCAAATCTATAAATCCTATGTGAGTTTCTAAGTTATGTTCTCTTCTCTTTCTATGAGTTGTTTCAGTGGTAAAGACATTGTCTATACATGACCTTCCCTTGTCTGAATCCCACTTTGATTTTCACTTATTATTACTTCTGTTATGTTTCTCATCTATTATTTATTATTTTCGTATATATCTTGTAGCCAGTATTCATTAAGCTAATCCCTCGTTAATTCTCGCAATTTCTTCGGTCTCCTCTTTTGAATATATCTTCACAATGCTGTTTTCTTCCCAAGTGGTTGGAATCCCATAGGTCTGCCACATATATTAATTAGATGAAGTATTCGTAGTTTAACACAATATTCACTATATTTGATTAATTCCATATTTAATATTATCTAATCCTGTTGCTTTCCTATTCTTAATGGTTTCCAAAGCCATTTCTAATTCATTTATGTCTATACAATCAATATTTTCCACTTTTATTTCTTTCTCATTGTTCTCTTTTCCTTCAATTTCCTCCTTTTTTTTCCAACGTTGTTCATAATTGTTGGATCCATTCTTGTTCTGGGATTATATTCAATCTGGCAGAAATCTTTCTCAGTCTGATTTAAGATGTTTCACTATTTAGAACCTATTTCTTGTCTCCATACATATCATGTTTCTACTGAGCTTTATGAATTTATCCCAATGACTCCTGATGGGCTTTTCTTATAATGCTTTTAGCAATTCTCCCTGTCGTTTTATATTCTTCATAAGATTCTCTCTGTTTTCAGTCGTAAGTATGTATGATATGCTTTTTGTTTTTCCATTCACTAGCATTTGTGTATATTCGCATTCCAAGTTCTCAACCCTTCCTATTTCTTTATTCTATTTTTCTTTCCAAATATCTCATTTGCTGTTTTATGTATTACATTGATATATTTTCCCATTCAATATTTTGTCTTCTGATGTCGCTATCTCTGATATATATTTATTAATCATCTGCTTTCATAATGTTTGTCTAATACTTTTGATCTTGTAATAAATATACTTTATATACTTCTTCTTGGTTTCTTTTGTTTTTCATGTTATTTTTTTCCGCCATTTAGCTATTATGTTATTTTGCTTATCACGAGATAGTGATCAGAGTAATATATCGCTGCCTCTATGTACTCTCACATCTTTTAACCAAGGCTCCTAGCTTGTTGTTTACGATTAAATATCATTATTGATTTTGAGTTATATCCACTTCTTGTATATTTATGTATGTCCTTTTTTCGGAAATAGGTATTCATTATTTTTTAATTGATTATAAGCTGAAAACTGTCTCAAATCCTGTCCATTATCATTTATTGTTACTTCTCCATTATTTCCTATTACATTAGGTATAGGGACATTGCCTACTCTGGCATTTAAGTCTCCACTTATTATTAAATGATGATCTTTTGTATATTTATCAACTAATGTTTGTAATGTTTATAAAATTTTTTTGTTTCTTCTTTTCTTACCTTCCTCTGGGGCATACACAGCAATTATCATCATATATCCTCTTTCAAATTTAAATCTGGCTATCAGGATTCTTTCATTTATAAACTCATAGCTATTCAATTTGTTCTTTTTCCATTTTTTCATCTATTAAAATTGCTACTACTACTACTCCACACTGCCGCTCTGTTGTCTGTTCTAACTCCGCTATACAACATAGTATAGTGTTTTAAAGTCCTTTTGTTCCTTTTAGATTTTCTTCTTTGTTTCTGTTATTGTTGCTATATTTATTTCTTTTTTCTTTAATTCTCTTTCTAATTCTTCTTCTTTTGTATTTTATTCCCCTTACTGTTCCAATTCCTAATTTCAAAATGTCCTTTATTCCAAATCGTATCCTTTTATCTTGCTTGGGTCGGTTCCTTTTATGACAGTCCGGCTGATTTCCATGAAGCTTCTCAGTAAGATAAATGTCTCCTGAAGGAGCGTTACAGCGCTTCGCAGGACAAGGATGGTGGAAGGGCTGCTTCCTCTGAGCCTCCAAACATGCTCCTCATGGGTATCCACCCCCAAGAGAGGGCTGCCTGCTTCTTCCGCTCTTCAAGCCCTACAAGTTTTGCTGTGCTATTCCTTGTCGCCCTGTTGACCGTTGAAGACTTGACCGAAGATGTGGCCGCCCCAATATGGATACAGACGCCATTCCTTCGTTGTGAGCTATACTTAGTTTCCCCTCGCCTCTTACCCACCAGCAAGATTAAACCTAAGTCAATCTTCCACCAGTAGAAGTCGTCTGGTTCATCGGGTACTAGCCCCCCCACCACGTCAAGGTGATAGCCTCCTGGGGGGTTTCATTATTCATTGTGTCTATTTCCCCGGACTATCTGATCTTACTGCTAATATATCAATCCACTTAGTTTAAACCTCTGAATCCTTACTGATTCATTTTTAGAAGTCACCGTGATGTTACGTAACCTGAGTCCTTGTCCTCATTCTCTCCTTCTGCTGCTGTAACTTCTGATGCGGCGTGCTTTACACTCTTACCTCACCTAACTGTTTGTTTGATTGGCAAATTCTCATAGCTGATTGTGTTGAACTTTTTATACTTTTATTTTTCGTTTTGTATACTTTATTCCCTGATTGTTTCTTATCTACATGTAATTAAACTGCTTTTTTTTCCTATTTCTTACTTCCGCGGGTTTCCTTGATTTCCCATTACATACATTCATCATTTATTTGGGGTTCGATTTTCCCTTCTTACTCTGAGATATTTACCCCACGTCCTACTCCAAGGTTCTCTCCTTACTTCTTCTTTCTACTTCACTCGGAACTACTCCTACCTGTTCTGCTTGTATCCTAGGATTTTATTTTACTTTAGTATTGCTTATGCGCTTAACCTTATCTACCCACCATAGGTGTTTAACCTCTCGCTTTATGTCGTCCTCTTCCCTTTTCATTCTAGGTCAATCTGTCCCTCTTGCTCTACCTGTCGATGGCCAATGGTATTATGTTGTGCGGTTCCTCCCAATTTTCCTTCTGTTCCCTCTAGCGCACTAGTGTTTCCGGTGTTCTTTTGCTAGTATTTTCTTATTTACCCGTTAGGACCACATTCTAAAATCTGTGCGTACGTCTTTCTTCGCGGTATTCTTTCCGCTTTCTCACCACCGGCGGATTTCCTGGCATCATTATTGACTCGGGATGGTCCCTGACCATCGCTTCTTGGGGGCCCCAGACCATGACTGGGCTACGAGCCTCGAAGGCATGGGGATATGCAACGGTTCCCTTAATGCCAACGGTGGCCCTAGTCATGCCTGCCCCCACCTCTTAATCGCGATTTCTGTCTCGCTAATCGTGTCGGGTGGAGGCAGCGAAGCGGCCGGGCGCGACCTTGAAGGCGGAAATGGGTCCCGTCTTCCACAATGGTGGCCCTAGATTTCTCTGGGCTCGGCCTACAGAGGGAGAGACAAGCCGTTTCCATTCCCGTCAACAGTGGCCCTGGTCCTTCCTGACACACACCGTCTCTAATTCTGTTGCCTCAGAGTTTTCGTTTTTCATTTATAAATCTTAGGGAGAGCCTTCTTGAACTCATGGACGCCGCCTATCGGAAAAGTGGATTTTATCCTAATCTCTTTGATGGGATTCCCCTGTTGTCCTCATCACTCCCTAAACCCGGGTATCACTAATGTTTATTTCCTCGAGAATCCGTGTTCTCGTTTAATATTCATTCTCCGATGCCTAACTCTCTATCTTCTGTTGTTCCATGGTCCTAAACGTCAGTGCCAAGTCGGCAAGGTGCTATTGCCAGTGCCCCAGGATCACCGAGGAGGTTTGTGACTCCAGATCCTTTTATTACGGGGGTGTCCCACCTTCAACTGTACACTCCCTAACTCCTCACTATTTCTCTGTCTCTCTCGTCTGTGCACTGTTTTCCCCTAAGAATCGCTGTTCGCATCTCTATCCCAGTGGCTCTAGCAGGCCAGGCCTCCATCAAGATAGAATGCCAGGGTCTCTGCCCGCGTCTCTATCCCAGTGGCTCTAGCATGCCAGGCCTCCATCAAGATAGAATGCCAGGGTCTCTGTCCGCATCTCTATCCCCTCCTAAGGGTCGCTGTTCGCATCCCTACCCAGTGGCTCTAGCGTAGGCCAGGCCTCCTCGAAGTAGTATGCCTCCCTTGCTTCCTATCCTGATTCTCTGTTTCCCTTATCTTCATGCTATCCCCTCCTAAGGGTCGCTGTTCGCATCCCTACCCAGTGGCTCTAGCGTAGGCTAGGCCTCCTCGAAGTAGTATTGCCTCCCTTGCTTCCTATCCTGATTCTCTGTTTCTCTTATCTTCATGCTATCCCCTCCTAAGGGTCGCTGTTCGCATCCCTACCCAGTGGCTCTAGCGTAGGCTAGGCCTCCTCGAAGTAGTATGCCTCCCTTGCTTCCTATCCTGATTCTCTGTTTCTCTTATCTTCATGCTATCCTTTCCCAAAGGGTCGCGGTTCGCATCCCTACCCAGTGGCTCTAGCGTAGGCTAGGCCTCCTCGAAGTAGTATGCCTCCCTTGCTTCCTATCCTGATTCTCTGTTTCTCTTATCTTCATGCTATCCTTTCCTAAAGGTCGCTGTTCGCATCCCTACCCAGTGGCTCTAGCGTAGGCTAGGCCTCCTCGAAGTAGTATGCCTCCCTTGCTTCCTATCCTGATTCTCTGTTTCCCTTCAAACTTCTTGTGGGTTTCTGTGCGGTTTCCCTAACATCGCTTAGCCAAGATTGACCTAGGTTACAGTTTATTCGCTTGTTTTATCTGAATATGGTTCCGAGTGATTTGTAGGCCCAAGTCTGGCGAGCCTTAAGGCGATCTAGTGGTCATTTACTATTTAAATAAGTTTCAAATCCCATGTGTGTGTGTCTATTCTTAACTGGTCACTAGTCCCACTGATATGCTATCAAGGTGTACAGAGGGAGAGATCCCGGCCGCAGATTCTTTCTCTGTTTCTTCCTGTAGGCACCTCAGTCGAGTGTCATGATCAGCCGAGTATAATAATTGTTGTGTAATTTCCATTAGAAATATATTCAGTGTAGCCCTTGAAATCCCAAATTTATATGATAATACTTTCCACTAGATCGATTAAGACACCCAACTATCGGTGAAGTATCCTAACCTCCATCTTCTAAATTACTATGGGAATAAATTAATTTGTTTTCGATCATTTCTGCATGTTTGTCACTCGATAATTCTGGGGAAATCTTTCAACGCTTGTCCTATTCTTCATTGCGTTTCAAAAAGTTTATAAATTTTCCTAAGTTCCCATGCCCCTCTTCCGTTCTCTTTGTAATACATTTTTTAAACCAAGTTGGATAATGCACATCCTCCCTTCTTAATCTGAACTGTTGTCACTCCTTATTACTTGCGATGTGAAAATAATTTCTACCCTCCGTGTTGGCATAATTGCTGGTTAATTGAACCTATCATTCGTCTTCCGCTATAGGCTTAACATACTACGTGCCTCTATCTGGACTGCTTCCACGTTATCTTCTCGCGAACTAGCCTACTACTTATCCCGGAACCCATTCATACTTAAATGAGTCCTAATTGCTGAAAATGATATTGTGGTTTCCGTTATCTTTCATTTTATTCATAAGCATAAGTCTTATTTCTGGTAGTTCGCTCTTATTTAATCATTATTATTATTGTGGTTTATTAATTTACCGCGAATTATTATTATTATTGTTATTATTATTATTATTATTATTATTATTATTATTATTATTATTATTATTATTATTATTATTATATTATTGTTAGTTTATAAGTTTACTGTGTTTCATTATTATCATTATACATTATTAATACTGGTAATTTTATTTTTTTTATTATTATTATTATGATCGTTAAGGTTAATTGTTATTACTGATGTCTGTTATCTTTTTTTATTATTATTAACCTAGTTATTGTCATTATTATTATTATTATTATTACTATTATTATTATTATTATTATTATTATTATTATTAGCATTATTATTAGTATTATTATTAGTATTATTATTATTTCCTTTTCTGGTGGTTTATTATTATTATATTTTTTATTAAGTTTTAGGATCTTCACTAATATTAATAGTTTTATCTTCCTGTTTACATCCTATTAATCTCACGTGGATATCATAACTAGTCTCTAGCATCCTATCCTTATCCAGCTTGAGGGTTATTCGCCGATGTTTGTTTGTCTGTCCCTTTACGTTTGTTTACTTCTTTTACTTCTGGTATTATTATTATTATTATTATTATTATTATTATTATTATTATTATTCAACTACGATACAAGGATTACTGCTAGTCCTATCTGGTATCTCAGTATTACGATCATTTAGACCTCTTTCCTCTTAATAATATCCGCCATCCTTTAATCTAATGATTTCTCCTATTATTAATTATTATTTTAATATAACGTTTTATGCTTATCATTATGTTATTGCAATTAGTTTTTATTTCTTACTAGTATTATTATTATTATTATTATTATTATTATTATTATTATTATTATTATTATTATTATTATTATTATTATTGTTTATTAATTTTCCTGTGAATTATTATTATGATTATTACTATTTTTTATTATCATTATTTTCATTATTAGGTCGATTAGTTATCATGTTTTACTTTTATAGCTCAGATTTGCCGTTGATTATTCACTGAGTCTCGGTCATCCTCTTTTACCTCATGACCTGTCTTCGTAATCTGATGCTCCTTTATACCTGCCAAACTGCTTTTTCATTAATTATTTAATTATTAATATTATTCAATTTAGTTTGTTAAGAGTACTCGTAGTTGGTCCATATTTACTTGTGGTTCTCATAATCTTTGGGTTTAATTTATTGCAGCGATTAAGATTATCTACTCGCTTACTAAGTTAGTTTCATTTACCAATGTTTTACTTTTAAATTAGTTAGTTTAAATTCACAGATTATTAGCTTATTTTAGTAAGGTTATTATTTATTATTTATTGTTATCATTATTTAGTGGTTATTTATTATTATTAAGGCGTTCATTAATTGAGTTCTATCTTCCCACATGTTCTTCATTCCCAATATATTTCCTTCATCGGGAATATATAATGAAAGTTTTTTTTTATTTATGACGATCGAGCGTTTACGGATTAAGTTAAACCACTAAGTCTGCTTCACTACTCAAATATTCGAAAACTGCGCTTGAAATGACAGGAAATTATTTCCAGAGTCCTATGGTCCTACAGTGCGCCGGCATTATCACCACGTTTCCATTATCACTTCGCTTGCTACAATAAAATGTCTAAAAGATCTACGACTAGATTGCTC
The DNA here is from genome assembly GCA_030220185.1 of Diploptera punctata. NCBI lineage: Eukaryota > Metazoa > Arthropoda > Insecta > Blattodea > Blaberidae > Diploptera > Diploptera punctata. The sequence continues at coordinate 40,124 of JASPKZ010001115.1, forward strand.
ACTTCACTATGAAATTAAATAATCCAATAATATTATAAAATTTATCGGAACAGTTCACAATTTTACAAAACTGCTGCCACCTATCTAAATTATATTGTTTTAAGTATGTAGTCGCATTAAAAGGTAATGCCTAAAACAACTAGACACTCTTGATTTAATCCAAACTCTTCACTGCATAAAATCTCTCTGGGGAAACTGCAAGTCACCATTCACCATATGGGTTTTCAAATAATTACTCAAAAGTCCTAAGTAATGTATAAAGTCGGTTCAAAATTAAAAAAAAATTATAATGTAGATAACCATAAGACTTCATTCACAACACAAACTCAAAAGTCCCTGGTTATGTAGTAGCATATCGCTTGGGGTTAGGATTAATAGACAATACCATGTATTTATTCATTTATTTTTGTGGATATTATTTTTTTTATTATTTCCTTCTGAAGTGAGATTTAAAATAGACGTAATTATCACCACACTTATATAAAAGATTATTTATGTTTCCTAATGTTTTAATAAAAAAAAATGTTTGACTCTCGCGCTCCTACATTTCGTTTAGCATTTGAACCGAAAGTGCCTTTTTGCGGTTCAGTATGGTATCTTTGTTCTCCTCCCTACTACAGAACATTTATGAAATATGCCAATGTCCTGTTTTCCGTGTGCCTACCCTTCCCCTTTTCATCCTTTCTGCCGCGCATCTCTACTGCGCATATCCCCTCTACTTGCGAACCTTTATATACATTGTACTCTTACCGAACATCATCATTCGATCAGCCTAGCAATCGGCGTTTGGTTATTTAAAAGCGGATTCAAAGGTGGAATCCAATTCTAGCTCACCATGCGACTGGAAGGTTAATATGGTGGTCTATATAGACAAGTTGAGTGAGGCCGAGAAGAGGTCTGTTTTGAGTTAGTCCAGCAATGTACGGAAGAAGTGATTCCTAAGGCTTGGACACGTGTGTGAGTGTGGTATTATGTATGGTACGTTATTTATTCAGTTATTTCTACAGCTATGCTTGATTGTTTGATCAAGAATCATCTTTTGTTATTAATTTATTATTTTATTTAAAACCAACTTGTTTATATTAAAAGGTTATCTTTTTTAAGCAACGCCCATCTGTTATTATTCAAGTATAAGTAGTTGTTCACTATCCTTTTACAAAAATCACTCACTGTATGCATTTAATAATCAGTATCCATATTTGTATATATGTTCATCAGGGAAAGAAAGATGAATTAATAGCTGCCTTCCATGGGCCCGAGGCAAGCTGCTTTCTTACAGATAACTTCTTTGAATATCAGGACCACATTAATAAATGCAGCAATAACAAAACCCGATCCCGGACAAGTGTTACGCTGAGCGTGGTTTGAAAGATATGCTGTATCCTATTAACAGTGGTTCAAGTAGTATCGATTTAAAATTGTCTACTCAAGTTTCGGAATTTTGGTTTCAAGTGCCAAGACAAGGGTATAGACTCTGTATGGTCGTAAATGAAGTTTGGAATTAGAAAGTCGACATTTTTTCAGAGATATTACCCTGCGGATAACTATTTGTTTTCGATACTTGGTATCTATGTTAAAGTTATTGAAAAGTATTAATTTACGCGTTGGTATTATTTCACGTAAATGATATTGACTCATCTTTCTTTATACGTAAACAGAGAGTGACTTATGCATACTAAACTACGTTCGCTTATAGTTGTTTACATCTTTTGTTCATTGTACTTTGTAAACATGCCTAGTTGGATAGATGTGATATCTAAAGAGAATCTCGTCCGAGAGTTGAGCTTACTAGGTATTGAAGTTGAAGGCGATGTAAATATATTACGTCAGCGACTTAAAATTCATATGAATTCTCTCTCCCCGGCTGAACAAACATTTGTAAAGCGTAAGTTTATTGTAGACAGCGCAGTTAAAGTAATTTACAATGTTGGAAATGTCAGCGTTTTGGACATCTTGTTAGAGAGTGTCGATCTTAGTTTTTTCTACGTAGTTTGTTTGTATATATTTGTTTGGGATATTAGAGAAAGCTACTTATGTATATTGGTATATGGGCTGATTGAGCCATCTTTTTGGTTGTAGGAGCTACTAGAGTGAGTTTCAGTATACGTGGTCCAGGTTTTGCTAATGAGACGCAGGCTAAATTCTAAAACGAGGGTAACTAGAAATTAGTAAGCGTCCATGGCCACGTTATAAATACAACATGTCAGTCAAGTTAAACTATGTTATGTAATGAAGTGAATTCAAGCATGTTTGTTATATAGGTATCTGTATGTTAAACTAGATATTTGTTACAAAGACACTTTTTATTATGTCGCATGTTGAACTAGTAGGTCTGAGGTTCCGTTTTCCTGTCTTCGCCTGTTTTTTGTTTCAGTTTACCCTTCCTTAACATTGGCATTACGACGCAGCCTGGAATGTTCGGCAGTCGAGTGCTTGGTGGATCCGGCCGACCCCCGAGTGCCCAGCTGACCGACATGGTGGCTCTAGAACTACAGATTCCTGGATAGCGGTGGAGCGGGATTGCGATCCGGCAATCCAATTGTGGTATCGTCACCCTGTTCTTCACCTGGAACACCGCAGAGTTGTACTATGGCGACTGAGTCTAGATGGAATTAATTCTCAGCGCCTGTATAGTCAACCTGGAAGCGAGTGTGGTGATTGTGATTTAGGGGACGATGAAGATTTGTGTTGAAGTTTACCGCTGGAATCTGATAGTGTTGATGTGCCCCTCCCAACGTGGGATTGTTCTACCGGACATTATTTGGAAGTTTATGGACTGTTTTCTTTTACCCGGAGGGCGCAGGGGGAGTTATTGAACCGAAAGTGCCTTTTTGCGGTTCAGTATGGTATCTTTGTTCTCCTCCCTACTACAGAACATTTATGAAATATGCCAATGTCCTGTTTTCCGTGTGCCTACCCTTCCCCTTTTCATCCTTTCTGCCGCGCATCTCTACTGCGCATATCCCCTCTACTTGCGAACCTTTATATACATTGTACTCTTACCGAACATCATCATTCGATCAGCCTAGCAATCGGCGTTTGGTTATTTAAAAGCGGATTCAAAGGTGGAATCCAATTCTAGCTCACCATGCGACTGGAAGGTAATATGGTGGTCTATATAGACAAGTTGAGTGAGGCCGAGAAGAGGTCTGTTTTGAGTTAGTCCAGCAATGTACGGAAGAAGTGATTCCTAAGGCTTGGACACGTGTGTGAGTGTGGTATTATGTATGGTACGTTATTTATTCAGTTATTTCTACAGCTATGCTTGATTGTTTGATCAAGAATCATCTTTTGTTATTAATTTATTATTTTATTTAAAACCAACTTGTTTATATTAAAAGGTTATCTTTTTTAAGCAACGCCCATCTGTTATTATTCAAGTATACGTAGTTGTTCACTATCCTGTTACAAAAATCACTCACTGTATGCATTTAATAATCAGTATCTATATTTGTATATATGTTCATCAGGGAAAGAAAGATGAATTAATAGCTGCCTTCCATGGGCCCGAGGCAAGCTGCTTTCTTACAGATAACTTCTTTGAATATCAGGACCACATTAATAAATGCAGCAATAACAAAACCCGATCCCGGACAAGTGTTACGCTTAGCGTGGTTTGCTTTCCTAACTCCACAAATGGTAGTAGATGCGTGGTTTTCTAACCCCCCCGTACAAATGGTAGCAGTCAGCGTGGTTTTGGGTTTCGTAACCCCGACAGAAACTCAATAGTCCCTGGTTATGTAGTAGCATATCACTTGGGGTTAGGATTAATAGACAATACCATGTATTTATTCATTTATTTTTGTGGATATTATTTTTTTTATTATTTCCTTCTGAAGTGAGATTTAAAATAGACGTAATTATCACCACACTTATATAAAAGATTATGCGATCGTTAAGGTATAGAATTTTTATGATTCCTAGTATTTTTTTTTGTATTATTTCCTTCTGAAGTGAGATTTAAAAAATGACGTAATTATCACCACACTTATATAAAAGATTATTTATGTTTCCTAATGTTTTAATTAAAAAAATGTTTGACTCTCGCGCTCCTACATTTCGTTTAGCATTTATAGGCACGTTATTGTTTGTGATATACT
>JASPKZ010001116.1:0-62599 GCA_030220185.1 Diploptera punctata
CTATTGATTAGGCCTACAGAACTAATAATACAGTGTAATTATTACTCACCATTAAAGAGCGCGACGTGTTCCGTCTAGCTGTGCTTTTTCCTATAAACTCGTCACAGACTTCTTCTAAATCCAAACTTTCAGCGCGGTCCTTACCTTGTGCACATGTAATATGGCCATGTGATTATGTCTTTTTGTGACATTGTTGACCGCAAAAATGTTTTTAGTCTTTTCAAAGCCGAAAAGGATCTTTCGGCAGTGGCCGTGGAAACGGGCATTGTCAGAGCCAGACGTATGAATTTAATACATTCAGGAACAATACAAGAAATAAAATTAGTTTCAGAAATTTTACTACATCTCCAAAACTTTTAAAACTCATGTTCAGTAATGCAGCACTTTCAAAGACCATATTTCTCTGTGCTCGCAAGATTTCGTAGTCATAAATGTCATTCTCGAAAACACACGGAACATTCGTCTGTTTTACTGATAACGAAGTCTTTTATTCTGGTTATTGGTTCGTTTTCTTGGAAACGTCCCTTAATGGATACAATGGCAGGATCTACAACTTCGTAAAATTTACTCTCAAAAATTGTTTTTGCCATTGATAAATGCATGCTGTGTGTGTTGTCTGTCATCCAGGCTTCGAGGTACCTTCCTTTGCCTGGGAATCTGTGGCTCTGCTAAGTTCAGTTCGCATGCACTCTTTGTCGTTTACTCCCAGAACGTTCCAAAGTTATTACGAATTGCATGTAGTGTCTGTATGTGACATGTTGTTTCATGAAAGTGAAGGTTCACACTTTGAAGTCGCGTACTTGTCGCGTCCATGGGGGTAAAAGTCCTTGCCAACATGTTTAGGTATACGAAGTGTTCAAACGATTCCATCATTGATGAATATCCGCAGGCTTTGGTACCAGCATCACCTTTATCGTTCTCAGAAAATTCTGAAAGGAAGGAAAGTACATCCTGGTAGTTATCTATTACGGATCTCAAACTAAGTGCTCTGACAGTGAATCGAGTTGGCATAAGGGTCTCAGGTTTTGCTTTGGTTTATGTTCTTCCATTTTCTTGATGGCATTAAACCAATTCAATCTCTTTGGAGACTCTCTGATTGTATTGATTAAGTATTCAACATATTTTACATGTTGCAATGTGTCTTATGTTATCTTGCGCCTCTAAATTTAAAGAGTGCATGAAACAATGCAGATGCCTCGCCTTTTCACTGACCTCTAAAATTCTAGCCTGCAACCCTGTATGTTTCCCGGCTAAGTTTGCAGCTCCATCATAACATTGCCACCGGCAATATTTTATATCGAGTCCCAACCTTAAGAAAAGGTCACATACAATATTGAATAGATTTTCCGCATATGTTGCTGAAGTTTCATAAAGCCTTACGAAATACTCACGAATTTCAAGTTCTTGAGAAACAGTACGGAAAGATATCAAGACTTGTTCTTTGACTGCCATATCAGTTGTTTTGTCCAAAAGCAGGCGAAAATAGCCTGCACTCTGAATTTCACTAGCTAGCGAACGAAGCACTTTGTGTGCCATAATTTCAAGCATTTCATTTTTCGCATCGTGCGGCACCCACTTATATGATTCTCTTTCAAAATAGCGCTTAAGCTCTGGTGAATCTTCACAGCGGAGTTTAAGAAGCTGGTGAAAATTACTTGTTTGATCTGTGTGTCCCCTGATTGCCATGCAGTTTGATAAATATAACAAAGATTAGAAAAGTTTATATAACGCGGCGCGGGAATTTTGTTGATCCTGCAATTTCGAAACGTTCAAACTTGATGCGACATTAACTCCACTTTGCAATGCCACAGTTTTACTACACAATTCTTTATGGCTGTGAGATGTTTCATGAGCATTGAATTTTCTCAATGCATGTTTCCAGTTGGGAAAACCAGAAGAAGAAAAAGAAAAGAATCTACTTGTGGAAAACTTAGTAATTTATTTTCATCGGCTTCCTTACACGTTTTGCACAACACCACATCCTTATTGTTGTAAAAAATCCAAGAATATGTAACCAGCCACGCACTCTGAAAAGTTCTTCTGCTTTTCCTCCTCCCTTTAGCACTTTCAGTTCCACTGGATTTTAAATCAGATTCGCAGTCAGAAACAGATAATTTTGAAATACTCGTTTGTTCTTGAATTAAGGGTACATTAGAAGTTTCCGCGCACTGGTCGGAGGAGTTAAGTCGTGGTCGCTTGATTATAAATTTATCCATGACGACACTAAGATTTCACTTTATAATTCACGCACATATACTTTTACACGCGTTTGAAATATGCTTATTGCCAGCACTGCATGTCACTCATTCAAGTGCAAAAGCAAACTGAAGGGTGGAAAAACTGCAAAGTGTTCTCAGTATTGTTGAAAGTGCCGTTAAGTAGTAATTTTGTTCATATTTCACATTAATATCTATAATCAAAGGGAAGACCAACTTTGAGCCGTTCCATAGTTGGCTTGCGGTACCCGAGTCCTGACCTATATCATAAATAAGCTGACAGACTGAATTTCCATTGTCGCAGAATCAAAGAATGAAAGCCAGTGGTTATGTGGATAGCGGCGCAACTTCATACAGACTGTCAACCGACCCCTTCACATACCTGCTAAGCTACTACTACACTGCAGATTGTTCCAGGCTGCCACTATACTGCACTTGTCTTATTTTTATATTTACTTAAACTGTAAAGTGGTATTACAAATTTAAAAAAAATTGAATCAGGAAATTATTGGGTGGGCCCGAGCCCATATAAGTTAGCGCCATTGATCCTTCCTATATATATTGAATTCAATTTTTCCTTGTAGTTCATTCCTTATTAAGTAAAGGTCCAAAAACAAATCCCATTTTTGTAGTATCCTTCCTACATATATATTGAATTCAATTTTTCCTGTAGTTTATTCCTTATTAAGTAAAGGTCCTATACTTAATAAGGAATGAACTAAAAGGAAAAATTGAATTCAATATATATAGGAAGGATACTCATACAGACAATTACATAAAATCTTCAGGTTTCAATCATATTGCGCATAAACGTGCAATTTTCAACAGTTTGATATATAGATTATTAAATGAAGAAGATTTTAAGAAAGAATACAATCACATTTTGAACATCCATAGTAATTCTGCCCGAAGGCAGGTCCTTCACTGCAATCATAGCATTTTCATGCTATGCTTGCAGCTTACTAGGAAATTGTAGGTGTGGTAGCTTCCCATTGCTTTCCACACCAGTGAAGGATGATGATGGCTATATGATTTCGGGGACCGTTTGGGCCTTAAGTTTTCCTGACATTTGTCTTGCAGAGAAAACTGCCCCGATCGGGGATCGAACCTGGGCCCGCTGCATAACAAGGCAAGCTCGCTAACTAGAGACCACAGGTGGGGGACTATTTTGAACATAGTCAATTTAAATGGTTTTGGAAAAAGAATAATTATGAATAAATTAAAGAAATTCAGCACAACAAAAAAAGATTAAAAGAATACACTACCCCTGCAATCTAATTCAAAGAAAGGAAAACAATTTAAGAAAAATTACTTATCCTTGAATACATAACACAATTCAAAAAAAGTTCAATATTACATTGGCACCGATAATAAATTTAGCCTTGATAATCTATTAATAACTAATAAGAATTTTTTTTTTTTTGAAAAACACCCCCCAGATAGCAAAAAATCTGGAATTTTATCAAATTAATTGTAAGGACTGCAATAAAGTATATATAGGTAAAACAAAAAGGAATTTGGACACTCGCACTAAAGGAACACTTTATAAATCATTAAAATGGTGTGAAATTGAAAAATCAGCTATTGCAGCACATATTTTATTGGAGAATCATAAAATTGAAAAAGAAGCACCACTTTTAAACTTTAAAACCTTTAGAATTGACAATTTGGGAGAAGATATATATTCAGAAGAACAAATTTAGATCCACGAATTTTGAGATTCCTGATGAATGTGACCTCATCTCAAAGTTCATCAAATCAATACCAGATGGCAACGTTATTAATGGAGATTCCAACGAAAATCCGGTAGTCATAATGTCGGTTGAAAATGAAAGAGATCCTTCTCTCGAAAAGTAGTTCCCATGTTTAAAGAAACATAAAATATGAGGTAAGATGTGAAAAAAATGACTCATTAATTTATGAATTAAGAACATGTTATTTCCCATATGTAACTATGAACTGATAAGAATGTCAACATTTCTTTCCACTTATATATTTCTTGTTCGTCCGAAAGCCGATAGCCGAACATTAATTTTTGTTTCTTAAATTAAATTATATCCAGGTTTAGAAAGTGTTAATTTAAATAAAACATTGAAACAATGGTTATATTTGACAAATGATATATCTAGGAAGTAACATCATAACATTTTATTTAATAATCATATTTTACACCTCAACTTATTTGTATAAACTCAGGACCAGTTTCAAATGGTTATATTGCTGATGGAAGCACATCCATGAAAATTTAGTTGTTATAATTTCATCTGTCATTCTGCTCTTATAAAAAATGTCCATTATGCAGGAATTGCGTAAATTAACTGAATTTCCAGAAATAAAGAAAATACATAGGAAGACATGGTTAAATTTTGTTACACATTTAGAATCAGACTTACATAAGCTCCAACCAAATGCCTTCAAAATATTAAAACATTTGAATACAGATATTAAAGAATCTACCAAAATTAATTGTGGAGTAACAAAAGAAGAATTTTTCAATTATTATAAAAGTCTTTGGACTGACAATAGTTATGAAGATACAATTTTCCGAAATAATAATGAGACAGATTCCATAATATCATTGGAAGAATTGAACAGTAGTTTAAAGAAATTGGAAAATGGGATGGCAACTGGCGCAGATGGCTTGAATTCTGAATTATACAAATATGCAGGCAAACAGTTCCATGAAGGACTGTTGTCCTTTTTTAATAATGTATTCAAAAATGCAGATATACAACAAGAATGGAAGACAAGCATTGTTATACCCCTGTTCAAGAAAGGAGACAAGAGAAAAATGGACAACTATATGGGTGGATTCAGTTTGTTAAACACCTGCTACAAAATTAATCAAACATTTTAAATTGAAAAGTTTCAGCAAAAAATTCCTTATGGAATGTCAAAATGGATTTAGGAAAGGATGATCTTGTATTGATTCAGCATTTTCTGTTAAACTATTGCTTGAAGAAAAGAAGAGAATTCAACTTAGAAACGCATTTTGCTTTCATAGATTTTGAAAAAACATTCGACACAGTCAAGAGACCAAAACTCTTCAATATATTGGAAGACAGAAATATACCAAATTTACTTCTGCAGAACATACAAAATATATACAAAGATAGCACCATAAAGATTAAATTAAATAACAGATTTTCTGAAGAAGGAATTATAAATCGTGGTGTGAGACAAGGTTGCCCCCTATCCCCAACACTCTTTGCAATTTATATCAACGAAGTAATATGTTGCTGGAACAAGAAATATAAATTTGGAATAAGAATATCAGAAAATACAAAATTAAACACCCCATTGTTTGCAGATGACCAAATAATAATTGCAAATTCAGAAGATAACCTGCCTAGAAAGCCAAAGGTCCTGGTCTGAGTGTATAATTTTTCTCTTCAAATATAATTTGTCCTTTAGTGAGAAGTATTAAATTAATAATTCAAAAGAAAAAACAATTCAAGAAAATTACTTGCCATTCTAAAAATAAAAAAAATTAAAAAAAAAAAATAAAAATTTATATTACATTAGCACTCATATAAACAAATTTAGCCTGGGCAGTTTTCTAATAACTAATAAAAAGTTAATATCCCAGATAGTAAAAAATCTGGAATTTATCAAATTAGGGTAATGACTGCAATAAAGTATACATAGGAAAAATTAAAAAGAATTTAGACACCCTTACAAAAGAATACTTTAGATGTATAAAAAATGGTGAAATTAAAAATTGGCAATTGCAGCTCATAGTTTGCTAGAGAATCCCAAAATTGGAAAAGAAACTAAACTTCTGGAACATTTAGAGAAGGCTTTGGAATTAACAATTTGGGAAGATATACATTCAGAAGAACAAATATAAACGGTGTCCTTAAAATTCCTGCTACCAAAACAATGTAATTTAGCTCGTAAACTATTTGAGATATAGAGACATGCGGTTTTTTGCAACGTATTCTACATCTCTCAATGTTTTGTTTTCATTTGTTGCAGTTTGTGTTCTAAACGACAATGATGACACCAAATGAAAAGACCCAATGTGTATGATGGTATGCTAAGCCTGATAAATCACCAGTAACTATTCAGCGAAATTTCCGCCGCCAATATGGAAGAGATCCTCCAGCCAAATCATCCATAATTAGATGGGCCGAGAAATTTCTAGCAACTGGTAGTGTAATGGGCTTGCCACGGAGCAGACAACCAAGTGTGAGCCAAGAAACTATCGACAATGTGCAACTTGCATTTCAATGCAGCCCTCAAAAATTGGTTCGTTGTGCTTCATGGGAACTGCATTTACCAAAATCAACCATTTATGAAGTCCTCCATAAGCAGCTACATCTTCAGGCCTATAGAGTGCAAATTAAAATTACGCAAGCATTGACTTCCCTGGGCGTGCTGAATTTACTGACTCCATGCTGAATGCAATTGACAAAGACAATGAGTACCTGCAGAGGGTGATGTTCTCTGATGAAGCAATTTTCTTTATGTCTGGACATGTTAACTGCCATAACGTTCGGATATGGGGGTACTGGTGATTTACCGGACTCAGCATACCACCATACACATTGAGTCTTTTACTGAGGTGTTGTCATTGTCTTTTAAATCACAATCTGCAACAAATGTAAACAAAACTTTGAGAGATGTAGAATATATTGCAAAAAATTGCATGTCTCTATCTTAAATAGTTTACGAGCTAAGTTACATTGTTTTGGTAGCAGGACTTTGTGGACAGCCTGTATAGCCATCAATTTTGAAGTTTGCGGCAAGCTAGATTTAATCTCAATGTTCATAAAATCAGCACAAGATGGCAATTTGGAAGTTTATGATGACAGCTGAAGTCCAACAGGGGAGTCTGGCTGAAGATAGAAGCGATGGCTTTAGAAACCATCCTATGAGATTCAAAAATTTTTATGAGGTGAGATTTAAAAAGTTATTTCCAACTCACTTTTATATATTACCACATGGTGGTAATTCCCACTGTACATTTTTTTCCCGTCTATTCTATATATTACTAACAGATGCTGACAAATCACTACATGCTGTCTCTTTAGGTTGAGTATTAACATCGTGGCATCCATCTTTCAGTAATTAATTTCATTTCCAATTCTTGTATTAAAATATTTTAAATTGTGTGATGACATGATAAATCTGTTATGTTCATTATTTGCCTAATTCTCATTCTTCGGTCTTGCATCACCATTCATAGACTCTGTTAACAATGGTGACCTGTTAGTCTTCACCACAACACCACTGCTTGACAATGTCATAAAACATTGTTTATTTTTTATTATTTCACTCACCTCATACTTCATAATTCATAGCAGACCCTGGGTTTCTTCACATCTTTTGTGACATTCTCAATGCTGTGTCACATTCACAACTGAAGTCCAACGGCTTTCTATCCTGCAGACTGACCTCTGCGCCATCTGGTGGCCGACAGAATAATTTCCAAATCAGTCCTCTCTCCTTATAACACCGGGTATTTCAAAATTATAGTGTGTATTTTCATTCTTGCATATGTAAATTTTTCCCAAATTTGTGAGTTCCTTCGTTTTTCCAATTGTTTAAGTAATTTGTTTTGGTTTCTATTCTATGTTTTATGACCAGGCATGTGCAGCTATTGCAGATTTTTCAGTTTTCTCCATTTTTAAACATTTCTGAGGTGTTCTTTTAATCTTGTATTTAGATTCCTTTTTGTTTTTTCCTATGTATATCTTTTCACAATCTTTACAATTAATTTGATTAAATTCCCGATTTTTTTGCAGTCTTCAATCTTTCATTTTTGTTGGTTTTTTATTAAATTACCTAAGCTGTAATCAATTTTTCGGTGGCTAATTTATGTTGAATTTGTTGAAAATTTTTTGAAACTTGTCAAATTCCTAAAGGATGGTAATGTGAACTTCTTGAATTTTTTGCCTATATTTTATCTGTCTGAGAGTACTTTCATTAATGATTTTTTGTTTTTGAATTTATTTATTTTCTTGTGTATCATCTTCTCTTGAAAACCATTATCCTTCGCAATTTTTATGATGTGTCCTTTCTCTTTATTGTAATTTCTTTGCTCATGGGGGCATTCACAAGTCTGTGTGTTAAACTATTAAATTCTGCCTGTTTTGTGTGAAAAATGGTTAAATCCAGTAGCCTTTATATAATTGTCGATGTGAGTTTCTTTTCTGTAGATTCCAAATTCTATTGCTTTTTTTCTTCATTCCTAATCAATTTAAGGTCTAAAAATGGTATTTCATGATTATTTTCTATTTCCATTGTAAATTTGATTGTTTTATTTTGAATATTTAACAGTTTAATGGCATCTTCTAATTGTTTCTGTTTTACTATTGCTATGATATCATCTACATATCTTCTCCAAAATTTAAACATCAAAGGATGTGCTTTGGTTACATGACATTCAAAGTTCCCAAAAGATGTGAAGAAACCCAGGGTCTGATATGAATTATGAAGTATGAGGTGAGTGAAATAATAAAAAATAAACAATATTAAAAAACCTCATAGTGTTATTTCCTATCTACATAACTTCATAAAACATTTATTAATTAAATAAAAATAAAACGTAGTTTTATTTGATTTTCATATTTATTATATAATTCAGTGACAGCTGTTTCGGTACACTGTACCTTCTTCAGACATGTTAACAAATTATGAATTGTGTTCCAACTGATCTAAGCAACAATACAACAATATTTATTTAAATTTAACAAAGGGGATTCATTCAAATCAAGTTGAGAATTTAACAGTTTTTTACTACTTTTAAACTTATTAATTTCTACAGCCTCCAAAAGATCTAACTTCTTACCCTTATCACAAATATGTAAAATTTGATGATCATAAAACATTGTTCATTCACCTAAAGTATCACATAAATCCCTGTCTATTTCAATTTGGATTCATTCCTTTTTTTCTGCTTTTTGTTCTATGTGCAGTGCACATACTAATCTAGTAGCAAAATAAGTTTTGTACCTTAGAGTCAAGAGTCAAAACTCTATTTTTAGTTATTCTGAGGTTCTGATGCAGTAGTAATCACTAGAAAGAGATATATTTAAAGGTTTGAAGTACGTAGTAACTTTTATCTTTATTAGTGCCAATTTAAGCTTGTATAAAAGTTGCCATAACTCCAATATCAGGGTCGTATGCAAATGCATTAGTCTCTACTCAAATTACTTCCAATCACTGGTGAGCTGACTCACCGTGACCAATTGCTGAGATTGAATTAACGGCCAACTTACTGGTCATGCATGAAAGTTGACATTTTCATAATATTGGCAACGAATTATCCAGAATTCTCAGCGATAAAACCACTTCCGTTATTTTCGTCTGCTATAGAGGAACGCATTTACGCTTGCGTCCCGCAAATAATACCGTATACAACGACGTCTTCGTTGCGCAATATTACGCCGATTCTCCTGTTCTTCCAGTTGAATTCTTTGGTAGACTCTATCAAATTCCTCTTCTCTGCATATACCGAAAACATGATCGAAGTCTTCAAGGTCCGACATCTTGGATAAAGCTGAAAAGGTTTCAAACTATATCGGTTACCATCGGTTCCCTTCGGGATTTTCAAGATAAGTTTCTATCTTGAGCTATGATCTTAAGGTACCTCGTCAGGTAGCTTACAATTATTATCGCATGAATAGATTTCTGAGTAAGCAAAATGTATTTGGATAAAACTTTTTCAGCAGAGAACGCCTTTTACTGTCTAATGCGTTCAAACATTCGACCCTTAGTGGTATAGAATAGTAAATCCTTCCTCCTGTAAATAATGGAAATTGTGAGTAATGGCTCTAGACCTCTGAAGTACAGAGTTGATTGTGCTACCTGCTTTGGCAATGAGCCAGGGGTGGAGTAAAGGGATCACACTTCATATGTCCCATATAGTCGAAGAAACTAAGAGACCACTAGATCTAATATGTGGAATGATAGTTATTTTATACAAATTACAGAATGACATTGTACTATTTCCTGTCTACAAAAAATACCAAAAGATAGAAAAAAGTTGATATTATCAAATTGGTTGGGCCCTCATAAGCACTCCCATCCCTCTTCAATCTGGGGTTTTATCCATTTTTACATTCACATGCACATATACAGGGTGGACCGCTCGAATGGACCTAATTTCAATTGCTTGTTACTGGCAAACGGTTGAAGATAGAAACTTAAAACAACGTTCATAGTACAGAAAAACTCACCAAGTTTCGAATCCTGTCGGTAGATGGCACAAAGATACGTTTCTCGTTCTTAGATTTAATTGTTTGTGAAAATGGCGACTCCGCAGATGAAAGCGCAAGCTGTTTTGTGGTATGCGGAGTTTAAATCAATCATTAGAGTTCAAAGGGAGTTCCGGCGTGTGTTTAACCGTGATGCTCCAACTGCTAGAAGCATAAAGAAGTGGCGTGATACATTATTAGCTACAGGATCTGTGTTGAAGAAGCATGGTGGTGGTCGCAGAGCATCCGATGAAATGGTAGCAAATGTTCAAGCCGCATTTGAGCGAAGCCCCCGGAAGTCATTAAGAAGAGCTTCGCGGGAACTTCAAATACCAAAATCGACATTACAACGGATTGTCCACAAACGCCTCAAACTGCACGCATATAAAGTGCAGTTAGTGCAACGTCTGGAGCCGAATGACATGCCGAAACGAGTGGAATTCGCCAATACGATGCTGGACCGTCTCGGCGCTGATCCTGACTTCATGACCAAGATTTTCTTCTCGGACGAAGCCACTTTCCATTTGTCAGGCAAGGTAAACCGGCATAATGTGCGGATCTGGGGATCGGAGAATCCTCACGCTATTCAAGAGCATGTTCGTGATAGTCCGAAGATGAATGTTTGGTGCAGTTTGTCACATAATAAGGTCATTGGACCGTTTTTCTTCGCCGAGAAAACTGTTCGTGGTACCACATATCTTGACATGCTGGAGCAGTTCTTCTTTCCACAAATTGAACAACTGGCAGCCTAACATCGTTTTCCAGCAAGATGGTGCTCCTCCCCACTGGTCCAATGAAGTTCGTACGACTTTGGACAACATTTTCCCTGGCCGTTGGATTGGTAGGGGAGGACCAATCGCGTGGCCCCCGAGATCTCCCGATTTAACACCACTGGATTTCTTTCTCTGGGGCTATGTCAAAGATAAAGTTTACACCACCCCAGTCAAAGACCTTCGTGATCTTCGTGAGCGCATCATAGAGGCTATTGAGAACATTCCAGAAGACATACTCCAACGTACTTGGCAAGAAATTGTTCATCGCTTTGATATCGTCACAGTGACTGCTGGGGCTCATATAGAGATGTGGTGATTTGGATATCAAAACTTGGTGAGTTTTTCTGTAATATGAACGTTGTTTTAAGTTTCTATCTTCAACCGTTTGCCAGTAACAAGCAATTGAAATTAGGTCCATTCGAGCGGTCCACCCTGTATATTTCAATGTTATAATTAAATTTTACATTTAGCAATGAAGGCCTAATATGACATGAACTCACACTCACTCACTGGCACTATCGAACCCATAGGTTCATGGCCGCGCGGACATAAGCTTTCCATACATCCCTATCCTGAGCTAATGCTTTCCAATCATTCCCTGTATAATCTACTTCCCTCAAATCATAGTTAATGTTATTATCCCACCTCATTCTTGGTCTACCAACTGGGCGTTTTCCCTCTGGCTTTCCTACAAGAAGTTTCCATGCAAGTCTTTCATTCCCCATATGTGCAACATGTCCTGCCCATCGCAGTCTCTGAGACTTAACCTTTAAACGCCCACGAGCCCATATGCTGGGTTTTAAGTTGTACGTCCAGTCTGCCCGCAGACCCAGCGTTTGGGTTCTAAGCAGGCAGAGCTGTTTGGTTGCTTGAAATTATACTGGATAATACTACTTTTGTTACATACCTTTTTTCAGGGTTATCAGATGCTTGGCAACGTGATGTGAAGATAGCATTTGTTTATTAAAGGTTTGTTTTTGTGTGATAAGTCTCAAAACAATCACCAATACACAAACCGATATCACACTTTTTACACTTCACTTGCACACGTTTTCTGATTCCTCGTGCCGAACACACACGACAAATTAGTCTTTGTAAAGCTTACTGGCCAATGTTGACTAAAGTTAACTTGAAGTCATGAAATGTCTGTACTCAATATACTAGGTCTACCAACCAGGGAGTCATCTACAGAGTGTTCTATCAGCCTGTTCCAAAAAGTCTCTGACAAGTCTTAAGTCTCTATGTGTTGTTTTGGCACCAATGAAGTCAGAAGAAGAAAACTGTTTAGAATGGTCAAGTCTAACAAATGGAAAAATAATTTCTTGGTTGAGAGAACCAGCTGTAACGGCTGGGGGACTCGACATGCTGACAACATGTTACCCATGCATTGGCTAGATGATCTACCTTTGTGATTGACACATGTGGGTGTGAGGCCAGCAGCCGGCTGGTAGTCTAAGGGCCTTCTAGGCCTGTCATCATCATCATCATCGTCCTTTCAAGTATTAGGCCCAGTGGCCCGTTATGGTCTCCTGCCATCTCCGAAAAGGTCGACCCACAGATCTTCTGCCTCGAGGAATGTAGTGAAGAATTTGTTTTGGTATTCTGTGACGATCCATGCACTGAATATGGGCTAGCCAATTGTTTCTATATTCTTGGAGGTATTCAGATATAGGTACGATGTTTAACTCTCTGGCTATTGTTGAATTTCTTTGGTGGTCTAGAAGGCTATAACCTGCAGTTCGTCGCAGAAATTTCATCTCCGTGGCTGTAATATGACGATCATCCTGAGTTCTGATGGTCCAAGCTTCACTGCCATAACAGATTATGGGTCTAGCGAGAATTTTATACATTTTCATTCTTGTGTGTCTCTGCACTTTTGATGGTTTAAAAACTTGGTTGATAATTCTTAAAGCTTTATTATAGTTTTGTATTTTAAAGGATATATCACATTCCTCATTATAAGTTAGATTATATCCTAAGTATTTAAATGAATTAACTTGCTCTAATATTGAATTCTGAATACAAATTTTACTTCTTTTTCTGGGAATTTCCCTTGAAAGGTCATAACTTTAGATTTTGTTGTTGATATTTCCATATTAAATCGTTGGGCTATTATATTAAGATGATGAGTGGAATATTGTAATTCATCTTCATTATTGCCGAAAAGAGCCTGATCATCTGCATATAAGAGTGTGTCTAAAATTGTGTGTCTTGAGAGAGGAATATTACCATGAACTGTCAATCTCCAGTGTCTGATGATAGCATTAATGTATACATTAAATAGAAGTGGTGATAGAGGACATCCTTGTCTGACTCCGCAATTTATATGTTTCCAATCTGACAATTCTGTTCCTATTTGTACTGCTTTGATGTTATTTTTATACATATTAAAAATTGTTTGGATCAGTTGATTTGGTGTTCCATCATCAGTTAAGATATCTAAAAATTTTTGTCTGTCAACTCGATCAAATGCTTTGATAAAATCTATAAACGCTATATGTAGTTCTTTATTGAATTCTTTGTGCTTTTCAATAAGTAGTTTTAAGGTGAAATAACCATCGGCACAGGATCTTCCCTTATGAAAACCATTTTGTTCTTCCCCTAATAAGTTTTCATAGTGTTTTTGTAATTTAGAAGCTAGAATTTTTGTAAGAACTTTATATCCACTGTTGAGAAGGCTAATGCCTCGATAATTATTACAATCTTTGAGGTTACCTTTTTTAAAAATTGGTGGCTTTTTGCCAAGATGAAGGTAGGTCTTCTCCTAAGATTATTTTGTTTAGTAAGTGCAGAAATTTTTGTTTAAGAGTTTTGTCAGAATATTTAAACAATTCTATATGAAGTCCATCCTCACCAGGTGCTTTATTATTTTTACAGGACTCTAAAGCTGTGTCAAGTTCTGCTTCAGTGATGTATAGAAATTCATCGTTCTGAGATATGGGTAAATCAAAATTAGTCTGGGAGATGGACCATAAATTTTGAAAATATGTAACCCAAGTGGTTTTATCAATCAAATTTAATTTTACACTCTCTTTACACTCTTGGCTAAGATTATTTAAAACTTTGTAAGTTTTTGGGTTAAGTTTGGTGAGATCTCTCTCTAGATTAGAGACGAAAGTGTCCCAATTTTCTCTGTGTCTTCTTCTGATTTCTCGTTTTGCAATAGCTCTTTTATGATGATAATCAATTTTGTCATTCAACAACCCAGTTGTTATATATTGTTTAAATGCTTGTCTTTTTTCAGCAATAATTTTTGCTATATCATCATCCCATTTTCTGAGACCTCTTTTCCTGTGCCATTTTAGTTTTGTGCACCATGGAATTATTACTATTATTATTATTCTTAGATTATTAGGCATCCTTTTTCTCTTAAGTCTTACTATCCCACATGTTATATCCCATTAGAATAGTTAGTCCAAGAAAAAGGTACATTTCTGATTCTGTCACGTCAGGGGAAAGAGTACAGTTTTCCTCACGAACCCAAGACCCTACCCATAAGTCAGGTGTCTAACAGGTATAAGTGTGAGTTGATTGTAGCTCGTGATTGGCATTGTCACAGTCCGACAATTTCTTGTATTTTAGCAGAACTTAGTGATTTTGTACCAGACATATTGTAAACTTCACTCTGAGTCACAAAACTATGAATGAATATCGGCTGGTGTTGGAATGTGACCTTTTTTTTTCCAAAGCTTTGGGGGAAAACTGACTGGATGCAACATAACAGGAATTCTAAACAAAAGATTGCAAGAGGGTTGGAATATACCTAAATATATATACAGTTTTTCACTTCTAACCTGATTCAGAACACTCTAAAATCCCTAAAGTTATTTGGCAACTATCATGAATTTAAAATTTCTCTCTATGGTATAAAACAATATTACTATGGGTTTTTGCTGTGAATATCACCGATTTTACAATAATACATAACTATGTAAACGATGTTCGTGACCCCCACAGATTTTAAAATATGAGTTAATAAAATTAGTGAAGTTATAGTGAAAAGCCAAGGAGTTTAAAAGCTAGGTGGACATTTAAACTCGGGCAGCCTGCCGCTACCTGGCCATTTAAACTTGGGCGCTTAAAGGTTAAATATAAGGTTTAAATTTGATTTGTTAAACATGAAAGTTAATTGTTTTAACATCCAATCAGAGTTCAGTTTACTTTCATTTAAAAATATGAAGTAAAGCAGGTGTTCTTATTACAGTTATAACAGAAAGCTTTATAATTGTGACAACAATGACTTAAAACAATTTTTTAAAAGCATTATTTAGAAAGAATGTTATGTAATACAATTTCTTTAATTGTTACTGAGACATTTTTATTCAACAATGAATTATTTAGTTGTTTTTCTTTATTTAAGTTATATTCAAATATTAAAAGAATTTTAAAGTATAAAATTATTAACTTTAACTTCCATACTTATTGTGATATTAAAATCCTGCTTTAAAATGCCCCTGTTTATTTTTGTTTTGTTTCCACTAGGAAGAACAAAAGAAAAATGATCATTCCCCAAGAAATATTAATTTAATCAATCATTTTTTTAAAGTAACTTATCTACTTGGAATAGATATACTTACTTACTTACTTACTCACAGGCACTATCGAACCCGTAGGTTCATGGCCGCGCGGACCTAAGCTCTCCATGCATCCCTATCCTGAGCTAATGCTTTCCAATCATCCCCTGTATAATCTACTTCCCTCAAATCACAGTTAATGTTATTCTCCCATCTCATTCTTGGTCTACCAACTGGGCGTTTTCCCCTCTGGCTTTCCTACAAGAAGCTTCCATAAAAGTCTTTCATTCCCCATATGTGCAACATGTCGTGCCCATCGCAGTCTACGAGAATTACAAAAAGAAAAAAGAGATCACAACCTTGGTTTAATGCCACATGTTACAACAAAAGGAGAAAAGTTCTAAAATGCTTTCAGAGAGCTAGAGGTACCAAGACAGAGGATGACCTAATAACGTATAATACTCAGAGGAGAAATTACAAAACCCTGCTGAAAAGAAAAGAGCAATCTGGTAAGAAGAAGAAGGTAGGAAGTTAATAGAGAAAGCCACGGCGAATCACTTTGAGGCTTTAAAGAAAAAAAAACACCAAAATTCTCGCAGGCAATAGCGCTAGAAACATGGGAAAGACACTTCCACCAGATACTAAATGATGGAACCACTCTCAGAGCGCCAGAATATCAGGAAACAAAGGTTTTTCAGTCCATCTCAGAAAAGGAAGTGGAGAATCATTGTGGAACATCTAAAAAGTCACAAAGCTCCTGGACCGGATGGAATATCAAATGAACACTTAAGAGAGGCCTGGCAGTATATAGGGAAAATGTGGACCGCTCTGTTCAACAAATGTTTAGAAACAGGAAAAATACCGGAAAACTGGAGAATTTCCATTCTCAAGATTATGTACAAAGGAAAAGGCATTCCGAATTCACCCGACTCCTACACAGGAATTGCTCTTGAGAACTCAGTTCTCAAGATCTTCACGAAAATTCTGACGGATAGACTAACCGAAGAAGCTGGTTTGGCTTCAGGAAAGGGATGTCAACTTCACTCGCCATAGGAAATCTACTGCAAAACATCAATGACGCGATCAGTCGCCAGGGAAAGACATTTCACGTTGTCTTCATAGATTACAGGAAAGCTTTCGATTTTCTCGACCGTCAGACTCTCATGGATAAGCTTCAGAAAATGCTCGATGAAGACAGTTATTTGGTAGACATCATAGCCAACAGCATGCAGTACAACTATGTAGTAATCGCAGATAATCTACAGTCCTCAGCACCGATCAAATAGACAAACGGTGTCTTACAAGGAGACCCTGCTAGTCCGTTGCTATTCAACCTAGCAACAGCAGATTTAGTGAGAATACTTGAAGGTATGGAAGGGAGTGTATCTCTCTACGCATATGCTGAAGATATGGCGATGGGATCCACGAATCTACAAGATCTGCAAGAATGCTGGAACCGTCTAACAATATGGGCCAGGAACAATACGCTGCATCTCAACAGAGAAAAAACAGTACACATGATCTTTAGAAGGGGTGGAAGGATAGCAGCCAGAGACCGAGTCTTTCATGATCAAGATCCACTGAAAATTGTAAGCTCTTTCAACTATCTTGGCATAACATTACAGACTAAGGGAACTACTTTCAAAAAGCATGTAGAAGACAGAGTGACAGCGGCAATAATTGCTATGAATGATATCCAATTTCTAAGAAAATTATCTATGACTACGGCAATGCAGATCTTTGACACGAAGATAATCCCGATCGTGAGCTATGGTTTGGAACTCATATGACCTTACCTCACAAAGAACGACCTTAAGAACATAGAGAAAATTAAGTCAGTCTATCTAAAGAGAATACTATGTATATCCAAATTTACACGCTCCCGACTGGCATATGAACTCTCAGCAGAGACTTTCTTCATAGAACAATTGCGAATGCTGATACTCTTACCATCCACCGCAGCCTACCAATATCTCCTAGCAGAGCTCCAAGCTAAGAAATAAGAAATTTGGATAGAACAGAAGCAATGGTAAATCGAACGTGGATGGCTACAAACCAAGATCTTCGCTATTTTGTAAATTCCCTAGCAGTACATGGATACCATCACAAAGTGTGTAAAATGAAGACCTACCACGACCCAGGCGCAGCATGCATGTGCGAGTTTTGTGAACTATCTTGCGATCGTTACCACGGCACAGCATGTAAAAAACGACCCAAATCATTAATTGAGACCTGCACAGATTCGTAATGATTGCAAAAGTAAAGTGAACTAATAAAACTCTAATGCACAACTTGTGCGCATTTTCGTTTATATATAAACATATTAAAATTCTTCATGAAAAAAGTTTCACGTGTCGTTGCAAAACGATTAATATAGTTCGAAATATTAGTAAAGACAGGAAAAGTACCTAGAGCAACAGCATCATATGAATGTTGTATGGAAAATTATAGAATAAATGATTCTTTAGTTCTTAAATAAACATATGGTTGATGAATATACAAAAATTTAGAATACTTCAGATTTTCGCCTGAGCAGTTTTATCAGGTTTTGAATTTAATACAAGACGAAATTTATGCACATCCGTGATATCCCCGAGATACAATATTTACAGCTTTTATTTATCTCTTGACTAAGTTCAAGCCACAATAATTTTTTTCTGTACATCTCTGTACTCCTTCATGCTCATATTGTATAAAAATGGTATAAAACATGTATAGAACTCGATGATTTGCAACAAAACTATCTAACTTTCGCCGTTAAAATTGGAAAGTTATAAAACAAGTACTTAGTTTGTTTTTAGCAATTACACCAATGAGTACGGGTAATATCTTCTATATTCTTTGTTTGGGCTGGCAAATTGCGTCCTGGATTCAAGAGATTCCAAAACACGACGCGACATGTCAGCGCAAATTTTTTTGCGCCAGCAATTTGCGTTGTAGATAAACCACTTCCATTTAAATACATGAGGAGCTATTTTTGCGCTGGCGTGTTGCGTCGTAGATAAACCACAGCAACGCGCCAGCGCAAAAATTACTCCCCATGTATTTAAATGGAAGTGGTTTATCTACAACGCAAATTGCTTGCGCAAAAAAATTTGCGCTGACATGTCGCGTCGTGTTTTGGAATCTCTTGAATCCAGGACGCAATTTGCTAGCGCAAACAAAGAATATAGAAGATATTACCCGTACCCATTGGTGTAATTGCTAAAAACAAAGATTTTATACCAAAATGTCGGAAATACAGTTCTTGTTTTATAACTTTCCAATTTTAACGACGAAAGTTAGATGATTTTGTTGCAAATCATTGAGTTCTATACATATTTTATACAATATGAGCACGAAGGAGTACAGAGATGTATAGAAAAAAGTTATTGTGGCTTGAACTTAGTCAAGAGATAAATAAAAGCTGTAAATATTGTATCTCGTCTTCTATTAAATTCAAAACCTGATAAAACTGCTCAGGCGAAAATCTGAAGTATTCTAAAATCTGGTATATTCATCAACCATCTGTTTATTTAAGAACTAAAGCATAATTTATTCTATAATTTTCCATACAACATTCATATGATTCTGTTGCTCTAGCTACTTTTTCTGTCTTTACTAATATTTCGAACTATTTTAATCGTTTTGCAACGACACGTGAAACTTTTTTTATGAAGAATTTTAATATGTTTATCTATGAAGACAAATTACGACTTTTCATCTCAATTTATTTTCAAAGTTCTTTATTAGAATTGACGTTGGCATACGTGAACGCTCATAACAGTAAATCCACTAGATGGCAGGACATATGTGTGAATGACCAACATTTGCATTTAATTCCAAACCATATTTTAAGAAATAAATGTTCAATCACTTCATTTTGTTAGATTCCGATGGGTCAGTTTAGTGTACATCAGATTAGTTTATAGTTTACTAAATAGTATGTATGCAATTTATTTTATTAGGTTATGCAGGGACAGGTTTGTATACATTAGTTTTTGTAAACACATTTGGAAATTTATTATGAACGTTGGTCATTTTGATTTTCCATATATGTGGTGCCATCTGGCGACAATTCCATAAACATATGCGCTCTAGCGTATGCGCTCCATGCGAAAACATCATCACGCCGAGCGAAACGCGAATTCGCGTCACGTCGGGCGCGACACGCTGTATAATAAACCGTAGCATTAGAGGTGATTCACGGATCATGGTCCTTACCGTTCTCTATGATCCTCACCATCAGCATGATCACCATAGACTATTAGACCATAGAGAATTAATCTCATATTACATACAAAAACACGAAACAAGAATTTCGACAGACGAGAAGACGTACGAACGCTATAATGCCCTTTCGGCAACAATATAAAGTACTGATTAAAAGAAAACAGCAACAACACGTTGAAGATGAAAGCAAGAAAATGATTGTAGAAGCCAAGCTAGACCCTTTGAAAGCCCTCAAACTAAAGCAGCCACGATTTCCCCATGATATTAGCATCGAAACATAGGAGAACCATTTTCAAAACACCCTAAACATAGAATCAAAGGATATACCATGCACAAGGACAAGACAGAGTGAGGAAATTCACTATTTCAGGCCAATAACGGAAGAAGAAATAAAAGAAACAAAAAGTAGCAGGGGAAGATAATATTTACAACGAACACCTCAAAGCAACAGAAAATTTGTTATGCAACACATGGAAGGACCTTTTTAATAAGTGCATAGAGATCAGCAACATCCCTGAGGGCTGGAGACATTCAACACTTAACTGACTGACTGTAGTTGACAGCTGTTTGCGCTGCCCAGTGTGCCTTTTGCTGGGACTGTTATTTGTCCCTTGACGGCGAATTCGCGTAGGTGTGTGCAGTATTGGGTTTCGCTGTTTTTCCCTAACCTATACGGCGGTTATATGGGGATTGATTCTATTTTAGCATATGCTATTGATATAATGTGGATGTTTGATTCCAAGGCAGATAGATCTCGCTTAATTGGGGCATCGGAAACCGTGTCGCTGATAACTTTCAGGACCGGAATGAGCCACGCCAATCTGCGCTGACCCCTCTGATCTTGGTTATTTCATGCTGAATACTACGGGTGGTTTAATGTGTCGAATATGTTTCTATGTGTAGTACGTCATTGTGGAAGGTGTCCTATATTGCGTACTATGGGGTTTCCATGATCATTTATATTTTGGAGCATGGATGTAACCCTTTCAGTTATGATAGTATCAATATATGGTACCTTCGTGGCCTCGTGCATCTCCGTTATCCTTGTGTAACGCGGTGCCGAAAGTATAATTTTGAGACATTTGTTCTGCAATATCTGAAGTTTCTTTTTGTGGCATTTCGCAAGGATACTCAGAGATTCGCAACCGTACAATAGCATACTACGGATCACGGCCACGTATAGAGTGACCTTGATCCTTCGGGACAGAGACGGCGACTTGAAAAACGGATATAATATGGCTATACCTTGCTGAGCTTTAAAAGTGATATGGTCGATATGAGCTCTTAGTGTGAGTTTTTTTCATTCAATATTAGACCGAAATATTTGACTGAAGTTTCTACTGGTAGGGGTTGCACACCCATAGTGAGCTGAATTGGACAGGGAAAGTTTGATTTGGTGAACAGCACGACTTGTGTTTTATTTGCATTAAGTTTAATGTTCCAGGAGCAAAACCATTCATATATTACGGTTATTGCTCGCTGGAATGTTGCAAGTCTGTGAGGAATGGATTTGAGTTTCGATTGCATGAAGAGACAAGTGTCATCAGCAAAGGAGGCTATTTGGAGTGATGGAGGTGAAGGAAGGTCCGAGACATATAGTGAGTACTATAAGGGTGAAAGGACAGCTCCTTGTGGAACTCCCGCCAGTATGGACTTCATGTCAGATTTATTACCACTTACTGAGACGTAGAAGGTTCTATTTCTCCGATAAGTGGAGATCATTTTGACTAAATTTGGATCAATTTGGAATTGTATTAGCTTGTATATCAATCCGTTTATCCAAGTTGTGTCAAACGCTTTCTCAATGTCAAGGAAGACTGCTATTGTACTACGCTTGGCGTTGAAACCAGTGACAATTTGGTCTATAAGCCTGGCCAGTTGCAGCGGTGTGCTGTGTGAATTTCTGAATCCAAATTGATGGTTAGGAATTAGTTCCTTGTTTGTAACTTCAATTTTGAGTCTTGCCAAAATGAGTTTTTCTAGGATTTTTCCTAGAACTGGCAGGAGGCTTATTGGTCGCAAATTGTCTGGTTTATTTGGATTTTTACCTGGTTTCGGTAATACAATTACTTTAGCCATCTTCCAAGCTACAGGGAAATGGTCAAGTTGTATGCAGGATTTAAATATGGTGAGGAGACGTAGTAGCGCTTTGCGCGGTAGGTGCTTTATGGCTAGATTACTGATCCGATCATGTCCTGGTGCACTTGTAGTGCGAAGGGTCTGGACATGAGAGCGTAAGTCAGCTAGATGGATATTGGGTCTTTCATTAGGGAAGGGAGCAGCTAGAAAGGTGTCTACTCTGTCATTGACTTCAGCTTCGTGAACTGGCGTCGTTAGCTCTTGTGGTCTGAATCGGTCTGCAAGATTTTCCGCGAGAACTTGTGCTTGATCGTAAGGATGATAAGCCCAAGTTCCATTATTCTGAATTGCAGTCGGTTTAGAAGGTCCGCGGTTTGACTTTATTCTTTTTATAATCTCCCAAGTGGGGTCTTTTTTGCATTAAAGTTAGCCAGGGAATTTTCCCATTGCGTAATTTTGTGATCTTGCAGTCGTTCTTTGACCAGTCGAGCATAGCGATTGTACTCCTGCTTTGTTTGAGGTGCTCCATAGAGTCTGTACTGTTTGAGGGCTCTCCGCTTATGCTCCAGGAGGTCGAGAAGTGTCTGGTCTGTTTGTGTAGGACGTGTAGTGTTGTTGCGTGATGTGGTTGTGTAAAGTGCGGTTTGAATAGAAGTCTGGAAGTCATTTATGGAAGTCTCCAGTTCTTCAGTGGAGTTGATTCTCAGTCGAGAATTAATCCACTGCGAAAGGAGTCTTGAATAATGATTCCAGTCTGTATTCGTCGTGTGTGGCCGGAAGGGGGGCTGAAGTAAGTACCTAGTAGTAAGCTTAAAGGTGATGGGGACATGATCTGAGTTAAGCTCACCAGGTAATGTGCCTATTTATGGAGAGATGTCGATATTTCTGGATAGTGCAATATCCAGGATATCGGAGCATAAGCCTTGCTGTGTGTTTCGAAAGAAGGTGTGTTCCCTTGGTGCTGAAATTTCAATGTTATGGTTGTTACAGAAGGTTTGTAAAACCATACCAGAAGGGTTGTGTACTCTACAGTTCCATGCGCGATGCTTAGCATTGAAATCGCCTGCCAGTAGGTACCGGGGCGAGAAGGATGTAAGGATGCGCATGTCATGTCGCGTGAGTGGTCTGAGTGGTGATTTGTATATTGAAGCTATGAATATGTTAAGTGTGGTGCTATAGGAAGGATAATGCCAGTGGCTTCAATGAAGTGTAGCCCTGGGACAGAGATGTGTCTATGTGAGACGGATTTTTTAATACAGATTGCTGTACCACCAAGGGGTCCATTAATGCGGTCTGTACGATATATGTAGTAATCAGCGAGTCGGAATTTATCCTTTGGTTTCAGATGCGTCTCGCTGATTAGGAGTATGTCGATGTCGTGTGTGTGTAGTACAATCTCCAGTTCATGGATCTGAGAGGCAATTCCGTTGGCATTAAATGCCATGACATTAAGAAAGTGTCCCTCAGCGTGTCTATACATCGCTGAAACATATCGACATCATTTGAGTTTGGAACATCATACGTTCCATTGGGTTTTTTATAGTATTCAGCATGGGGGCCATGCTGTGTGCCAGGTTTTGTAGGTTAGGTGTAGCCATTGTGCTTCCTTGTGCTTGGGCCGAAGCAATGCGTTCCTGTAAGTTTATTTTCAACACTTAAACTTAAAGGAAAGGGAAACAGCAGCTGTGTAGACTCATATAGAGGAATCGCCCTAGAATGCAACGTCTTCAAACTCTTCACAAGGTTATTAACAAACAGACTCACAGAGATCATCGAACCACTGACTCTAGACGAACAATTTGTGTTTAGAAAAGGTAGATCGACAATGAACGCCATACAAAACCTATTAGAGGATGTGGAAAACGCACTGAGGATACCAAAAGGCAAGCTACACGTAATCGTCATAGATTACACTAAGGTATTTGACCTATTAAACAGAAGCAAGTTCATAGCAAAACTACATGCACTAATAGGAAGGAAAAACCCAATCGCAAACATCACCCAGAACATTCTAGCGTATAACCTAGTCACCATAAGCGACAACACATGCCTGCCCAAACCAATAATGCAAAGAAACGGAATCCTTCAGGGTGACCCGGTGAGCCCAGTGCTATTCAATGTGGCCACATACGACATTATTGAGAACATAAAAGAAGACGAGGACAACGAAGTGAAAATATATATGTACGCAGACGATATGGTCATGGCATCGATGAGAATAGAGAAATTACAAGCAGCCTTCAATAAACTTATGAGATGGGCAGAAGAGAATGATTTCATAATAAACAAACAGTCCATATGACTTTCCGTAAAGGAGGGAGAACGGCAAAAAAGATAAAATTTTCTACGTAACGGTACAGGAACCGCTGAAAATGGAAAACAGCTTCAAGTACCGAGGGATGACACTCCAGACCACGGGCAATACCTATTCCAGACATGTGAAAGACAAAGTGGCAGCAGCAGAGCCGCAATGAGTGACATAAAAATGGTAAATAAGTCGTCCACAACAAACTCACTGAAACTGTTCACAGCAAAAATCACGTCAATAATTACATATGGCTTACACAATCATCTGGCAACACCTATCGAAGAAGAACCTTCAAAACATTGAAAACGTCAAAGCAATATATATAAAGAAGATTCTTTGTCTATCCAAGTACACTCAATCGAGGCTATGCTATGAACTGATGATGAGAGAACCATTCTGGAGGATCTCAGGTACCAACTCCTACTGCCATCTACTACCGCATACGAAGAACTATTAGAAGAATTACACCCAAAAGAAATAGTCGAGATGTGACTAATTTTACTGCACAGAAGCAATGATCACATCGGAATGGATGACCGCGAACTTTGATCTTCGCCACATTGTGACTAGATCGGTTGTGCACGGGTTTCATCACCTGATCTGTGCAGCAAAAGTACCAAGTGAAGACTGTGTTTGTGGGGTGTGCGGTGGTTCATTTGACATATATCATGCTGTGACATGCCAAAAAGAGCAACCTCTAAATATACACATTGTGCGCACTTCATATATTATTAGCCACTTCTCTATGCACTTAGCAGCGCCATATAATCAATAATTTTCTACAATTACCTACTTACTATCCAAGAAGCTGTGATTTAAAATTATTTCCACTTTTCGATTTCCATTAAAATACATAAATATTACTTTTAAAGAATTTTAAACTAGCGGTAATTTATATGGTTGGAGTGCAATTTATTTTCAAAACAATGTCAATAGCATACAAGAAATGTCTATTATTTATTTACTTTCAGAATTGTAAGCGAGAGTTATTTCTAGTACTGCCACGAGCTGCGCTGTTAACAGCGGTTTTTTTTTAGAACGTAGGGGAGTATCTATATTTGTTCTAATCGTATGTTTCATTGAAAATTTTAATAGCGGCACACAGTCAGAGAAGCGGTTGAAACATGCTCTTCGTGATATTAACGGTTTTTGAAGACTTGTGAAATTATTGGTATTTTGTAGTAGATTAGTATTCCAGTGTTTTAAAACGTTACATTATGTTTCGCACAAAGAAGGACGTGGATCGCCACGTTCAGGATGTAATGCGAAAGCTGAAAACTGAGGATGAGGTAAGGATCCGCCATTCATATTGCTTCTATGAGAGTTTAAGTATTGATTTTTATAATGCAGTATTTGATATATTTAATATTACAGACTCTTGCAATGTGGCATATTGAAGAATGTTTGATATTCATTATTCAACCTGGCACGTTACCTGTAAATTTCGTTGGCATCAAAAAACAATGTCACATTTACCCCAAAAATGAATTTATTTAAATCCATTTTAAATTAACCCGTAGTTCATTTAATAGAATTGAAGACTTAATACAAGTACATCTATTAACAAATAATTCTTGCGATTGAGAGAATGGATATTTAATGTATGGTAGGTTTTTGTAGCAACTGAGGCTGAGGTTACCTATTTGTCTCACACGATTTTCCATACAACATCCTTAGGCTACTGTTGCACTACACACATTTAAAAGCACGTTTTGTGCTATTTTAAAACATTTTGGAACCTTTATCATAAACATTCTTACGATTTTGGGGCCAACTTTACTTCTACTCTTATTTTCAAATGGTGGCAACGTTGGAACAACAAGGGAAAGTAGCAAGTAAGTAGTGTATCCACAATCATGTTTTACGTAAATATAAAATATTGGGCTTCAGGTCGCAAAAAATTTTTCAATTTAATATCTTATTCCACTGATGCACTAAAACACTTTTAAACACGTTTAAAACATTTTGCAACACTTTTAAACACATTTTAAACATCTTCCAATGTTGCAACGATTTTTTTTTTATATATTATATATTTACGTAAAAACATGGTCGTGCTACATTGCTTACTGCTATTTTCCCTCCTCTTCCTATGTTGTTCCAGAGTTGCCACCATCAACAACCCAAAATACTCCAGATGTTGCCAACCATTTCCACGTTCCCTGGATTTCACCTACGTTAGAGTAATTGATTTGTGTTACAGTAATTGATTTAGGTTTGGTTAGCTTTTAGGTTCCTTGCTTTTTAAATGTGATTCCACATTCCCTGGATTTCACCTATATTAGAGTAATTGATTTGTGTTACAGTAATTGATTTAGGTTTGGTTAGCTTTTAGGTTCCTTGCTTTTTAAATGTGATTTGATACGTAAAATAAATTACCTCTTCATATCTGTTATTCTATGAAAAATTCAAAATATCGGACGGTTACCACGTAAAATCATATTTCCACTAGTTCATTTCGTGTTAATTATATATTTTTAGACAAGTTCTGGGAATTTTGTGTCAATGTTGGTCATACTGATTTCTCATACATATACCGCCAACTGCTGGAGGTTGCATTTATCTACCTGGGATAATTGGAGCACTAGCGCATGCGCACTGCGATTCTATAGAACTTAGAAAAATTTTCGTGCGACCCGAAGTGTAGCATATCCAAATATTGTAAAGAAAGCTTGAAGATCGTTGCAAAATATTTAAAATAGTACAAAAACGTGATTACAAGTGTTTAGTGCATCAGTGGCATAAGAATGTACAGTGTAGAATTTGATGGGCATATAACCTACATCACCCCAATATTTTATATTTATATATTTACGTAAAACATGATTGTGGATACATTACTTACTTGCTACTTTCCCATGTTGTTCCAACGTTGCCACCATTTGAAAATAATTTCAAACCATATTTAGTGTTAGTGTATGTAAAATTAGTTTATAGTTCATTAAATGGTATGCATGTAAATTGTTTTCTTACATTAGGAAATGGGAAGTTGGTTTACGTCCATTTTTTTAAGCATTTGGGAATAAATAATATGCATGTAAATTGTTTTCTTTAGTTAGGAAATGGCAAGTTAGTTAACGTCCATTTTTTTTTTGCATTTGGAAATTTATTCCCAAAGTTGGTAATGCCGACTGCAGAGCCATCTACCGGAGGCTATATTAACCATTACAGCAACTTCTGCAACTCGTGCATGCGCACTGCGATTCTGTGGAACTTAGAAGAATTCATCTGAGACATATAACAGACTTTTTCCACATTAATATTTAATTTTAGGAAGTTTTATTTTGAGGTTATTTTAATTATATTATTTTTAGTCTGGACATCTTACCTCAATACTAATGTTGATTTGTTCTTGGACATGTTTCAAAACAATTCTGTTTTATCGTCAGCTTTCCCAGACTGACGATAAAACAGAATTGTTTTGAAACATGTTCAAGAACAAATCAACATTAATATTGAGGTAAGATGTCCAGACTAAAAATAATATAATATTTCCACATTATTTAACTTTTTCAAACAATTTTTATAACATTATTAGACAATTTTGAAGTATTTATTTAAATATGCAAATCACAATATTATGACACTGTTAGACAATATTGTGATGCTAACTGCAATTTTTTCCACAGAGTATATTACTTAGTCTGTGATTTTTCTATCACTGTTTTGGGTTGTCGCTGGTTAGATGAACGTTAGGGAGTGATAAGTGTACACCCATTTTTAATAAATGTTTGATAATTTTAATATTATTAATATATTTTTTTTGGATGAGGTACGTTTTTTGGCAGACACAATTCTACACTTACATCCTAATGCGACTGATGCACTAAACATGTGTAAACATGTTTCGTACTATTTTAAACATTTTGGAACCATTTTATAAACATTTATTATGATTATTAAATTTGTGCATTGGGTTGTAGAGATGCGGAAATGCTTCATGTAACATCTGCTAGGTGGCTCTCAAATTGGAGTTACCAACATTTGAAAATAATTTCAAACAATATTTAGTGTTAGTGTACGTAAAATTAGTTTATAGTTTATTAAATAATACACATGTAAATTGTTTTGTTACGTTAGGAAATGGGAAGTAGGTTTACGTCCCTTTTTTTAGCTTTTGGGAATAAATAATTTGCATGTAAATTGCTTCTTTGGTTAGGAAATGGCAAGTTAGTTTATGTCCATTTTTTTAGCATTTTGGGAATTTATTCCCAAAGTTGGTAATACCGACTGCAGAACCATCTACCTGAGGCTACATTAACCATTACAGCAATTCGCGCATGCACACTGCGATTCTGTGGAACTTAGAAGAATTCATGTCTGCCAAATAATTGACTTTTTCGTATTTTTTTAACATAGATTTGGGGATTTATTGCAAATATTGATAATTTAAATTTCATAGCGACGGATAGTAATCGAGGATGATAATCGATATGTGGTTCGATTGTGGGTTATCGCTGGCTCTATAAACTCTGGCGAATGTCCACTGTTGTTCTATAGGACTTCGAAAATATTTCACGTTAGTTTAAGTGCAGTTTTTCCGATTTTTGTATAAACGAAAAGCGCACAAGCTATGCATGGAACTAACTAAGGTTAGTCTTCCTACACTTCGTTTTCACAGATAACACTAATTGCATGTCTCAATTATTGACTTGGGTGGTTTCTTAGGCTGAGGTCCATTAATGGGCGCACACAATTTTACACTTACATTCTTATGCCACTGATGCACTAAATATTTTTCAACATTTATAATGTTTAATACTATTTTAAACATTTTGGAACCATTTTATAAACATTTCTTATGATTTTTAAATATTTATAAATTACGCGGATATTGTGCATCGGGTTCTAGAGATGTGGAGATGCTTCATGTAACATCCGCTAGGTTGCTCTCAAATCGGAGTTACCAACATTTGAAAATAATTTCAAACCATATTCAGTGTTAGTGTACGTAAAATTAGTTTATAGTTTATTAAATAATACGCATATAAATTGTTTTGTTAGGTTAGGAAATGGGAAGTTGGTTTGTCTATTTTTTTTAGCATTTGGGAATAAATAATATGCATGTAAATTGTACATTGTTTTCTTAGGTTAGGAAATGGCAAGTTAGTTTACGTCCATTTTTTTAGCATTTGGGAATTTATTCTCAAAGTTGGTAACGCCGACTGCAGAGCCATCTACCAGAAGCTACATTAACCATTACAGCAACTCCTGCAATTTGCGCATGTTCACTGCCATTCTGTGGAACTTACTAGAATTTGTGTGTGCCCATTTTCCATTTTTTACATGTTGTAATGTAACGATCACAAGATAGTTCAGAGTTCACTTACACATGTTGAGTTAAGGTCGTGGTAGGTCTTCACATTACATTTTGTGGTGGTATCCATGCATTGCTGGGGAATTTACAAAATAGTGTAGGTCTTGATTGGTTTCCATCCAGGTTCTATTTACCATTGCTTCTGTAGAATAAGATTCGGGCCAGATCTCTGTTGTTTTCTGTCTTCTCATATCCATTAGCTTTCCCCAGTTCTCCATAAATGGTAGGTTAAATTTGGTCCTGAGATCTTCTATTAGGAAGGTCTCTGTGGCAAGTTCGTAGATGGGTCGCATGATCGGGTGTGTTTGGATAATCCTAGTGCTGACTTGACAGGTCTTTGATTCCTAGTTTTTCCCAGATTAATTCTATACCTTAAGTTAAAATGGGTACGATCTTGGCATCGAAGAGTTTAATATTTGTATAATTACGTGAATATTGTGAATAGAGTTCTACAGACGCTCAAGTGCTTAATGTAACACCAGCTAGATGGCTCTCAAATTGATGTTACCAACATTTGCAAACTATATTACTAGAAATTAACATCATTTTGTTAGATTCCGATGGGATAAGTTAGTGTACATAAAATTTGTTTAGGATGCATGTACCGTAAATTGCTTTGTTAGGTTAGGAAATGGGAAGTTAGTTTACGTCCATTTCTTTTACCATTTGGGGGCTGTTTTTAGAATAATTTACCCTGGATTTTTGAGTTTCTCGTATCTACTAACATTTTTAAATATTTTGGGCTGAGGTGTACAAACCATTTCACACACTTTTCCTAATTCTAATATTCTTATGCCACTGATGCACTAAACACTTTTCAACCATTTATAACAACATTTGGTACTATTTTAAACATTTTGGAACCATTTTATAAACATTTCTTACGATTTTTAAATATTTCTAAATTACGCGAATATTGTACACCCTTAGACAAAAAAAAATGAGTCATCTCTTGATTCTATCAACTGATCGGGGAACTTCATGAGCACTTGCAGAAGCCTCATTCACATTAACACATTTTCAGTAATTGTACTGTGCTGTTTGCTAGTTAACGCAGTGCACACTCAAGTAACATTAAAGAGAGAGTTTGGCTTGGTGTGTTTCCGTGGTCGAGAGGTTTAATAGACATTGTCTGCATTCGTAATCTCATGGGTTCGATTCCCGTTCTACTTTTTTTTTTTACTGAATGTTAGAATAGCATTTGGCCCGTAATGTAGTTTCGTATATAATTTTATATTTGAGTTTTATGTCTTTAATACACATACAAAACAAAAACATAAATTAAAACCTTCTTCTAATAAGTAAATGAGGAAAGAAAATAATATATCTTCTAAAACTAAAACTTTAACAAAATCAATATCAGGTGTATGCATCCTCAGCATCTATTACCACACTCAATCTGCGGGACATTGATGCAATCAAATTTCTACAGGCACGTGGACGATCGGCTAGAGCATCCCAGGCGTCTTGAATTTGTGCCCATAAGCCATCTTTCGCGCATCTGCAGGCCAATTAGAGTTCATCTCTATTTTCATCTTAGCTCACACATTTTCGATTGGATTCAAATCAGGTGAACAGCGAAATTTGATTTGCTTTCTCCATCAACAATCAAATCAAATTTCGCTACACACATTTCAAAAAGCTGCCACAGTTTCAACAACATCGATAATACAATGTCAATTATACACAGGGAAAACAACAGACACAAAATTAACATTTTAGAATAAATCGAAATTTTCAAGAAGGCCAAGAATACAAACATTCTCAACAAAAATATGTCTAATGAGCAAAACCCTCTACAAGACATATACAGATAATTCAATACTACTACAACTCCAGAAGATCGGAAGGCTTAGCGTGAAATCAACGAAAATTTTCAATAGTTGAGGAAGTCGTAGTATATAAGGTAAAAAAAATATATATAGTTTAACATTGTTATAACCTCAATGGTATAAAAAAACTATGAACTTAAAAAGTATAGATTAATTCAAATGTCAAAATAAAATGTATTTAATTCATAAAACGTTTTAATACAAATATCACGAAAAAAAACTGCGTAATTGAAGACGCGAACTTGCGCTCTTCATTAATAGAAACAGTAACCGCATGCTTTACCGCTGTATCAGGACACGTAGGAGAGCCTTCAGTTCATGCCACATAACACAGTAGCTCAGGCACTACACAATTATGACTAGTTTCCTAGTTTGAACCCAGCTCTGTGCTGAGTATGACTTAGAAGAAATGTGCATTCAAGAGATGACTAATTTTTTTTGTCGAAGGGTGTACATTGAGTTCTACAGGCGTGGAAATGCTCCATGTAACATCTGCTAGGTGACTCTCACATCACAGTTACCAACATTTGAAAATAATTCAAAACCATATTTAGTGTTAGTGAACGTAAAATTAGTTTATAGTTAATTAAATAATATACATGTAGGCCTAAATTGTCTTGTTAGGTTAGAAATGGGAAGTTAGTTTACGTCCATTTTTTTTCATTGCATTTGAGAATAAATAATATGCATGTAAATTGTTTTGTTAGGTTAGGAAATGAGAAGTTGGTTTACGTCTATTTTTTTTAGCATTTGGGAATTATTCCCAAAGTTGATGACACTGACTTCAGAGCCATCTACTGGAAGCTACATTAACCATTACAGCAACTCCTGCAACTCGTGCGTGTACACTGTGATTCTGTAGAACTTAGAAGAATTCATGTGTGACGGTTTCTACACCTTATCCATATTTTTAATTTTCTCAAACAATTTTTATAACTTTTATTTAGAATTTTTAAGTATTTATTCAAATCCATATGTTGTGACGTTGACTTGCTATTTTCTCCAGAGAGTATTTCATGTACTTGGAATCAGTGTGTTATCGA
Organism: Diploptera punctata; assembly: GCA_030220185.1. Taxonomy (NCBI): domain Eukaryota; kingdom Metazoa; phylum Arthropoda; class Insecta; order Blattodea; family Blaberidae; genus Diploptera; species Diploptera punctata. The sequence continues at coordinate 32,499 of JASPKZ010001116.1, forward strand.
TGGTTGTGATTATTAAGGAGTGAAAAAAGGGCGTTTCATGGGATCCATCCTAGATTAGAGTAATTCAATTAGGTTAAGTGTGAGTTAGTCAGCTTTTAGTTTTGTTACATTTTAAATGTGTCTAAATAATAAAAAAATCTAAATACATAAAACAAAAACAAAATAATCGAAACAATGTTAATAATCAATATGTGGTTTGGTGGTGGGTTATCGCTGGCTCTATAAACTCTGGCACATGCGCACTGCTGTTCTATAGGACTTTGAAAATATATCAGGTAAATTAAAGTGGAGAATCCCCCATTTAGGAATTTATTCCGAAAGTAATTCTAACTTCAGAGTTATCTACCGGAAGCTACATTAACCATTACAGCAACTCGTGTACGTGCACTGCAATTCTGTAGAATTTAGAAGAATTCATGTGAGACAAATAGTACACTTTTTCTGCAACTGATTCCTATAATTCTCAAGTTTCCATTAAGCGCAGTGAGAAATTTTTCTATGTCCCAGGCAGACACCACGTGGATGTGCCAACAGGGTTTTATTTTCAAATTATTTACCACCATTTACAATATATGTTACGTTTTTTCTAACAATTATTTCAATATAATTTTCTACAATATTTAACTACGTAACAAAGACATGGCAGCCATATTGATTTTAATGAATATTCTATACAACACATGTCCAGTGCAGCCAACATAAAGTATGTACACCCTTAGACAAAAAAAGAGTCATCTGCAGATTCTATCACCGATTGGGAAACTTTGTGATCACTCGCAGAAGCCGTATTCACATCAACATGTTTTCAGTAATTGTTCTGGGTTGTTTGCTAGTTAACGCAGTGCACACTCACGCACCATTAAAGAAAGAGCTTGGCTTAGTGTATTTCCGTGGTCAAAAGGTTTAACAAACATCATCTGCGTTCGTAACTTCACGGATTCGATTCCCATTCTACTTTTTTTTTTAACTGAATGTTAGAATAGCATTTTACCTGTAATAGAGTTTAGTATTTAATTTTATATTTGAGTTTTATGGCTTTAATGCAGCACACACAAAACATAAATTAAAACCTACTTCTAATAAATAAATGAGGAAAGAAAATAATATCTTCTAAAATGGAAACTTTAACAAAACGAAATCAATATTAGGTGTATGAACCCTCAGAATCTATCACCACCATCTATGATGCAATCAAATTTCTACAGGCACGTAGATGATCGGCTAGAGCATCCCAGACGTCTTAAATTTGTGCCCATAAGCCGTCTTTCGTGCATCTGCAGGCCAATTAGAGTTCATCTCCATTTTCATCTTAGCCCACACATTTTCGATTGGATTCAAATCTGATGAACAGGGAGGTCAGTCTATAATTCTGATATCCTGCCTCTCCGGGAACCAGTTTGAAACCATTCAACAAGTGTGGACGGGATGATTATCCTGTATGAATTCAATAATTCCTTCAGGATGTCATCCTCACAGATGGAATCAAGATGTTCTCTAGTATAGCCTTATACTGCACATTGTTGAGTGTGTCGTCCAGTTTCCACAATGCAACCAGACTGTCCCGTGATATCCAGCCCTAACACGACACAGATACGTGACCATGACGAAATTGTCTAACCATATATTCTGCATCGTATCGAGACCCCTTTAGACGATAGACAATCACTTTGCCGTCATGAGTGGAAGAAAATGTCACCTCGTCTGAGAATATATTATTCCAATCACGGTTGGCATTTTCCTCTGCAAAGGCGAGCTGAAACAATCTGTGATTGTCTGTCAGGTGTTCCTTCTTTGCTACTGTCCATGCAAAAAGTCCTGCATCATTTAAACGCCGCAGAGCTGTCTGAGCTGATCCAGGGAATTGAGAATTTGCTTTAACTTGAGAAGCAGTTTGGAAGGGATTCCTATGGGCTTCTGCAATTAAAGCTTCATTCTCTTGGGAAGTGGAAACACGTCTTCTTCCTGAACAACTTACTGTTTTCAATCCCTTCTCGGGATAATCTCACCCATCTCTGAGTTGTAGATGCAGGGATTCTCAAACGCCTTCCAGCCTCACGAACAGAAAAGCCTGCCAACATTTACCAGTGCAAGGAGATATTGCCTTGTGCCTATGTCCTTGTGTGTGCGCTGAGCCATGGTAAAACTCGATATGATTCATTATAAACAAACTTGATGCTGTTGCTTTTGTGCAGACATCTGTGCATCACAGTCTATTGAATGCAATACATTGAAATTACCTAGAACAAACCCTGAATATGGTAAATATAATAATTACAATAACGACATTAACATTGATTTAATTCAAATGTCAACATAAAATGCATTTAATTCATAAAACATCCACCGCTGTGGTCTTGGGGTAGCCTGCTGCCTGTCACGCAGCGGGCCCGGGTTCGATTCCCAGCCGGGACAGTTTTTCTGGGTGAGGTTTATATCGGGGTTTTTCCTCACCTGTAAGACAAATGTCAGGAAAACTTTAAGGCTCAAACGGTCCCCAAAATCATATGGCCATCGCAATCATCATCATTCATATTCTTAGGCTAAGTTTAGGATTAGGGACTCTCCTGGCACACCATTATCATCATCATCACCCATCATATCATCGGGGCAACGTAACCCTGCCTTCCAGGCACCCAACCTCAGAAGTGGGTTACAAGTACGCCATGCCAGGAGAGAAACCAGGAATGTCGAAAGACAAACCTGGGGCATTTGGGGAAAAAAAAACATTTTAATTCAAATATCATGAAAAACTTCATAATTGAGAATGTGAATCTGCGGCCTTCATTAACAGAAACAGTGACTGCATGCTTTATCGCTGACCTAACAGGACACGTAGGAGTGTCTTCAGTTCATGTCACATAACACAGTAGCTCAGGGACTGCATAATTATGACTAGTTTCCTAGTTTGAACCCAGTGCTGTGCCGAGTAGGACTTGGAGAAGAAATGTGCATCCAAGAGATGGCTTTTTTTTGTCTAAGAGTGTACTTCAATATTTCAGAACTTACTATTTATTTTTGGGCATCTCAGTCTTTCACAGGTTAGAGTGCTTCAATTGCGTTAGGTTAGGTTAGCTTAGCTTAGCTTTTAGATTGGTCATTCACAGGTTAGAGTACTTAAATTGTGTTAGGTTAGCTTATAGGTTCGTTAAATATTGTGTATATGTTGAGGCATCACGTTATTCCATAGTGTAAACTGCTTCGTGTTTGTTGGCACATGAACGTGGTGTCTGTCCGGAACTTAATTTCTCACTGCGTTTAATGGAAAATTTAATCCGATTCACAATATAACAACCATGAAGAGGTCCAAAATGAATATTTACCATCAACTTTAGAATATGACATTCTTGATTTTCCGTGAAACATTGTTCTGACACTTGCACTACATACTTTTACCATTATTAACAATATTTCGTAGTATTTCAAACATTTTGTAGAGAAAAAACAGTTTATGCTTTACAATGAATTTTTCTAAGTCCTGCAGAATAATATTGTGTCAAACTTTGCAATTAATTTTCAAACATGCTTTTAAAAATGGGACTGGAAAAACAACTACATCAAGCCGGTACATACAGTTCAATATTCTATTAAAATTTAATCGGAAAGTAATTAAAAGCGTTTAAAATAAGTTTTGGCTCAAGTCTAGTATTTGTCAATCACAATTTTCCATACAACATTCTTCTGCCATTGTTTCACTATTACCACATTTTGTACCATTTTAAACATTTTGCAACCATTCTTTAATCATTTCTTACATTTTTAAAAATATTTATATATTTACGCATATATGACCGTACTGTATTACTTACTTGCTACTCTCCCTCCTCTTCCAAAGTTCCAATATTGCCACCATCAACAACCCAAAAACACTTCTATTAAAAGTCCAAAAGTTACAAATGAGTGCCTGAGGCAATAACTACCCCATTGTTAGTGCATCCATAGTAATTTTGCCCGAGGGCAGGTCTTTCACTGCAATCATAGTATTTTCATGCTATGCTTTGCAGCTTTTACTAGGGAATTGTAGGTGTAGTAGCTTCCTGTTGCTTTCCACACCAGTGAAGGATGATGATGATGGCCATACCAGTATTGTATTTTCTAAATAAATGAATTAGTGGCAACAATGATATTACAAAGATTTTATTGAAATCATAATCAAAATTCTATTACTTCCCTCTGAGATAGGAGGGTGAATCTAATATAAACCGGAATTATTGTTTACAATTTTATTGAATTAACAAAAAAATAAAAAAACCACCACCTCATTTTTCTACATAGTCTCCTGCATTTCCAACACACTTTTGCCATCGAGTTGGCAACTTTTTTGATGCCGTCCTTGAAGAATGAGGGATGACGTGTAGTCAGCCAGTTGCGCATGAACTCCTCTACCGCTGCATTGTCACCAAACCGTCTTCCTCCCAGGTCTTCTTTCAGTGGCCCAAACAAATTGTAGTGGGTGACAAATCTAGACTGTAAGGAGGATGTTCCAGAGGTGTCCAATGCATTTTCTTCAGTTTTTTTGTGTCAACCGAGCAGTGTGTGGCCTTGCTTTGTCATGCAGCACAATCACATTTCGGATCGGTTTCTGGCGGCGCTTGTTGCGATATGCTTCTTTTGTCTCGTCCAAAAGCCGGCAGTAGTACTCTGCATTCACTGTTCGTCATTCATGAAGGAAATCCACTAGCAAAACTCCTTCAGAGTCCCAAAAAACAGTCGCAAGGACCTTTCCAACAGAAAGGCATGTTTTGGCCTTAACTGGTCCAGCCGCACCTCGCTCTTGCCACTCCATGCTGGAACGTTTTGACTCTGGGGTGTAATGATGAACCCAAAGTTTCATCAGAGGTCACAATGAGATTCAGAAAATCATCTCCTTCCTCCTCGTGGCTACTCAGATGCCTCTGAGACACTTCCTGGCGCAGTTTATTTGTTCCTGGCTGAGGAGCCGAGGAACCCACCTGGCAGACAATTTTCGGAATTTGAGTTCATCACTGATGATGGCTTGAACACTTCCGAAGCTTATTCCAACGTGTGAAGCAATTTCAGAAATTGTTACGTGCCGATCCTCCTCAATAAGGTCCTGTACAACACGAATGTTGCCTGCAGTGATGCTTGTTCGTTGCCGTCTTTGGTGGGGCTCATTTTCCACTGAATCCTGCCCGCTAAAATTTTTTTGCACCGATCATATACCTTCATCTTTGAAAGGGTTGCTTCCCCGAACTGCACATGGAGCCTTCTCAAAATTTCAGAAGGTTTACTACTGCCTTCTTTCGCCAAAAACTTAATAATAATGTATTGTGCAACAGACGTGTGTACCTCTTGCTCGCTCATGGCATACTGAAGCAAGCGGCTGCTCTTCGAAGTGTGACATCAAGATTTCTACTCCAGACACCCCCACCAACTTCCCCTCCAAACTGCAACCTTTGCAGTTCGCTACCAGACCCTCCTGATACAAATTCCGGTTTATATTTGATCCACCCTCGTAACACTGTGCAACAGAAAATTTGCATTTAATTTTAGGAAGTTATATTTTGAGGTTAATTATATTATTTTTTAGTCTGAACATCTTACCTCGATATTAATGTTGATTTATTCTTGAACCTGTTTCAAACAATTCTGTTTTATCGTCAGCTTTTCCAGACTGGTTTTATTTATGTTGCATTATTTTGCACAACCTGGATGTTGATGTCAGCTCCATCCTGTGGTTGGCCAAAGAACCTTGTGTGGAGGTTCTTTGGTCAACCACACGATGGAGCTGAGATCGACATCCAGGTTGTGCAACATAATGCAACATAAATAAAACCAGTCTGGAAAAGCTGACGATAAAACAGAATTGTTTTGAACATGTTCATGAATAAATCAACATTAATATTGAGGTAAGATGTTCAGTCTAAAAATAATATAAAGAAAATTTGTACTTTTGATGAAAATAGATGTATTAGGTGTACAGTTTTGTGTAATGTATAAATCTAGGACTATAAGTAGATTTTATTACATACCGGTACTATTTCTTTAAAAAAATTTTTTTTTTTATTTTACTTAGGAATGTCATTTTAACATGTATCATCATCATCATCATCCGGTATCCTGGCAGCTGCTGCCGTCTTCCGGAAACCAAATGCCATTCCTCTCTATCCATCCATTGATCTTCCTCCATTCCTCTGATATTCATAGCTGCTTGTACCCCTTCTATCCAAGTTTTCTTCGGTCTTCCTCTCTTCCTCCTTTCCAATGGGATCCATTCCATAACAATTTTTGGCAATCTTTGCTCTGGCTTTCGTTTGACATGACCATACCACTGCAATCTTTTCTTTTCTATGATGTCTATGATGTCCGGCTCCTCTTGTACACCCATAATTTCCCTTATTTCTTTATTTCGTATTCTATCCATTCTAGATTTTCCAGCTGATCTTCTTAAAACATCCATTTCTGTACTTAAAATTCTTTTCGTTTCCCTGGTAGGAATTTGCCAGACTTCAGCACCATATGTTAAAATGCTTAACATGTATATTATTTTAATTGAATCTCCTGCTCTCCACATACCACATCACTTTCATTTATTTCTCAGGAGATTTCGACAACTGGTGATACATATTACAATTAAATATTACCAGCCCATCAAGTGCATCCATATACTCAGCATTATTAACTAATTATATATCATTTACTTCCAGACTATTGGTTTCCTGTTCAAAAAGTGAGCTAGTGCTTAATATTTCTGATTCAAAAGTACACTGGTGTCCAAAAGTTTAGGATAATTTGTAAAACGGAAAATCAAAATGCTTAAAGAGGAGCAAGGAGTAAAAATTATTTATCAAAACGTTTCTCAGTACATTTAGTTTAGTTTACATACTAAATTATAATCTCTCTTCAACAATGAAAAAATTAATAGCAATTATAAATGAAAATTGCATGGTTGCAGTTAAGCCCTGTTCCATAAATCTTCATTTTTAAAGAGAGTTATGATATAATCAGATGTAGTGTAAGAACAGATTGCAGTAAAATTGCACAAAGACAACATCTGGACCCTCTGCTTCGGGGTAGAATTATTGGGCGGCTAGAAACAGGACAGACACAAACTGAGGTCTCCATAGCACTTAATGTGCCACAAAATGTTATATCTAGGTTATGGCGACGGTTTCAAGAGACCGGAGATGTTAGGCGAAGACCAGTGGGAGGTCGTCCAAGAGTTACAAATCCTCAGCAGGATCGATATCTTGCGTTAACTGCAAGAAGAAACCGAACAATGTCTGCCAGACAACTGAGTTCAGAACTTGCGGCCGCCTCAGGTATCAGAGTATCCAGACAAACTGTCTATAGAAGACTCAGAGCTGCTGGTCTGTATGCTAGACGGCCTGTAGTGTGCGTCCCACTCACCCTTGATAACAAGAGATCACGTTTACGGTGGAGTCAGGAACATCGCGACTGGACTCTAAATCAGTGGAGCAGCGTGCTATTTACAGACGAGTCCAGATTCAGCTTGAACTGTGATTCGCATCGCGTGACTATCTGGAGGGAGCAAGGAACTCGTTACAACCCCATGAACATCATGGAAAGACATCCATTTGGTGGCGGTGGTCTCCTGGTATGGGGAGGTATAATGATGAATGCATGCACAGAGCTTCACATCTTCGCAGGTGGCACTGTTAATGCTCAGCGGTATAGAGAAGAGATCCTGGAAACTCATGTAAGACTTTTCAGGGGAGCTGTGGGTCCAGAATTCATATTCATGGATGACAATGCCCGACCTCACAGGTCACAACTGGTGGATGAGTTTCTTCAGGAGGAAGATATCCAGCGTATGGAGTGGCCAGCGAGGTCTCCGGATATGAATCCTATAGAGCATGCATGGGATGCCTTAGGGAGACAAATTGCATCTCGTCAGCCTCCTCCGAGGACACTTCAAGACCTTCACATTGCTCTTCATGAGGAGTGGAATTTGCTGAGCATCGAACTCCTGAACAACCTCATCACTAGCATGCCACGTCGATGTGAGTCTTGTGTAGCTGTCAGGGGTAATCACACCCCATACTAATCATTTGAACCATTGTTGTTCAACTTTTATGTTCGAATTCTGAAATGCAGTTTTCGTTTGTTGTGAAAATGACAAGTGAATGACGTATTCATACCATTGTTTCTTTCGTGCCATGTTTCTAATTATCTGTAACATACCCTTACCAAATTTTGTATTATTCTGACAAATGCTTTATAATAAGTCGGCAAATGAACTAATTATCCTTAACTTTTGGACACAAGTGTACTTTAAGGATATAACAATGCCACATCAGTGTATAAATAATTTTAATTCTTTTTGTTATTGTTTGAGGAGAACGAACCTTAAAAAGTCAAAACTGTAGTCTTAAATCATTGGTCTAATGAAACCATATGAACTGTATTTTGGATGCCATATGGGAGACCAAAATAAGTAATTTGCATCTCATGCTGGAATTCATGCTCTAGAAATTTGAGAAATTGGTTACATGGTAAATGTAAAGCTATTACATTTGTTGAACATATGGTGTGACGAGATCACCCAGTAATAAATACACTTGAATTTGGTGTTATTTGAGATTTATTGTTTTGTTACTTATACTTCTAAAAGGTGCTAATTACAAGAAATTGGTATATGTTAGGAAATTTTGAATTTCAGAAATGAATTCAGCATATCTCATTTAGTTAAAATAACTTTGTTTCATCTAAAGGACACAAAAAGTATTAGTAAAAAACAATATTAAATATGTATTCACGTAGACTTTCACGGCCGGCGGAGTTGCTATGATGATCTTGAAGAAGATTTTCGGGCTGTAGGCCGTGGTCGTGAAGCTTGTAGTTCCCCGACGTTTCGCCAGAGACTGCGTCTGGCATCCTCTTGAGACAACCCTTGAGGATGCCAGACGCAGTCTCTGGCGAAACGTCGGGGAACTGCAAGCCTCACGACCACGGCCTACAGCCCGAAAATCTTCTTCAAGATCAATATTAAATATGTCATATAACACGTGTGCACATGCACGCGTGCACACACACACATACATATATATATGTATAAAGTGTCATAAAAATTGGTGCATGTTAGAAAATTTGGGATTCCAGAAATTGATTCAGCACATCTCATTTAGTTAAAATCATAGTTTCAACTAGAGAACAGAAAAAAAGTTTAAAATTATTGCACAGTGTAATCACAGGCAAAGTTTTGAACCTTCTGCCATATATGTGGCAGCTTTTAGCAAGGTGGTAATGGATTTCTCTACTCCTGGAACATTAGGGTACCTCATGTATCTTAAGAGGTTATTTTAACAGTGGGGGGGAAAAAAAATCATGCTCAAGGACTAATATTAGAATTGCTTCTGCTACACAGCACAATGCAGTGTCATGAAAGATGGTTCAGCCCTGAAGAAATATACACTTTTCACTCCATAGCTAGATGCAAGAAATGATCGTGGAATCGGGTATAATAAGCTAACCTTTCTACATTGGAATCCTAATGCTAATGATGTCGTAATGTAACAGTCCAATATGATAATGAATTGTTGCCACAAACTGTGTATACCTTGATGATATTCTTGTGCATTTTTGCTTAGTCACCTATATTTTGATTCAGGATCAATGTTTTACCTTTGTAAATATTTTAGTGCAGTTTATGGCCGGGTGGGAGAACAGTGCCTTTTTATTTACGCACTTTAACTGTACATAATTGTCATACATATTAATCAAATACTATATTTAACGTATTTCAATCTGGGAAACTTATTATCACTTCTTTATTTTCTCGTAAATATGAAAATAAAGTGGGACTATTTCCTGTCATGACCACGAAGGTTACAACAGTTCTTACTTCTAACCAGCGATAAACCACCGATTATCACAACGATGAGCACCGATGACCACAGATACACCACCGATGACCACAGATATACCACCGATACAGCATATCAGTGGCTTCAACAAATTATGTCCGAATTTGTCTTTTACATATTTAACCGCTTAAAATAATAAAAAGGACATTCCCTGGAATTCACCTACGTTAGAGTAATTGATTTAGTTTCCATTCAATGATTTAGGTTTGGTTAGCTTTTAGTTTCCTTGCATTTTAAATCTGATTTAATACGTAACATAAATGACCTCTTCATATCTGTTATTCTATGGAACATTCAACATGTCTGACGGTTACAACGTAAAATCATATTTCCACTACTTCATTTCATGATAGGTTTCAATATTTTGACGATGGTTAAATCCAAGAGGTAAATGGTATCATCAACACTTCGTAATACTTTAAATTACATCAAAAATGGCATAAGTCGCATAAATAAAAAGCTGGTCTTATACAACCCCACCCAGTTTATAATACATATACTTTAACAGGTGACCCTGACAACATTTGCTACACCAATACTTTCGGTGTTCTATGCCTTGACATGATTCCAACTATTGCCTGATTCAACATTGTAACTTGTCCCAACTGTTTTGTCATTATTGTAATTTGTACAAATAATACTTGAATTAATCATATGTTTTAATTTTCAGAGAAATCTTCGTAGTTATAACATTGCTAAACTGTATTTTATGGTTGGAGAATATGAGCTGACAAGACGTTATGTTTCAAGTTATTTGTCTATGCGTGAAGATTCAGCCAGTGCACACAAACTTCTTGGTCAAGCTTTAGAAAATCTTGGCCAGAAAGAAAAAGCTCTAGCCCAGTACAAATGCTCACTTGAATTGGAAAGTAAACAACAAGATCTGGTATTAAAAGGTAAGTTCAGAATTAAGTTAATTGTAATTAGTATGAAAGCTTTAAAAGGGGGCACGCCGTAGCGTAGTGGTTAAGGCACTGAGCTACAAGCTGGAGGGTCAAGGGTTCAAGTCCCGTTGGGGTCAGGATTTTTAAACTGACCCAAACCCTCTGGCGGCACTATGGCCCTGGGGTCGACTCAGCCTCTAACGGAAATGAGTACCAGACACTTGTTCTGGGGTAAAGGCGGCCGTCATGCAGGGCTGACTTAAAGTGCTGATTGTCTAGAAAAAGTGGGAGCCTTAACTTCCTACTACCCCAAGGGCCTCCGGGCCTGTTGTGGGATCACTTTTATGTTTGAAATCGCGATATCATGGAAGCATGAATCCTATGAGGTGAGTTGTTTAAACAATATGTTCTCCAATGAATTTTAATGATTATACCTCATAATGTTTACTTCCCAACATTAATTTAATATAAAGTTAATTATAGTTAATATGAAAGCTTTAATATATATTTTTATCTTCTTCTTCCTTCCAAGTATTAGGCCAAGGCCTATTACGATCCTATAGAAAATTTTCCCTCCAGTGTTTCATAGGATGGCCCAGAGCTCTTCGTCCTCTTAGTATATAATTATAAACAGCTCTGAGGATCCGATTTGAACTCATTCTTTCAAGATGGTGTTTCCAATTTAGTTGGTACTGTTTATTTTTTGTAAAAGTATATAACTGTATTTGCCAAAACTGTACTTCACTTTTACCCAAATTCTAACTGTGATAAGTAGGGTGCAGATTCCTATGACATGTCACATATTTTTTAAGGCTTTATTTTGAGTTTCAAGTACGTAAATAGCATTTACATAGGTCTTCTGATGAAAATTTTGTTGTTTTTTAATTGTGTATTAAATCATTTATATATATTTATTTAGGTAAATTTTATCACTCACCTCATATTTTTTAGTGATAAAATTTTACCTAAATGGATATACCTCATACTGTGAATTCCTAAAATAACTAACATTTACATAGTAATATTGGAAGAAAAAAAATTTTGCCCAAACTGCGATTTGAACCCAAGGTCTCTGGTTTTACATACCATTGCAATAAAGTACGATGCCTTCGTGAGCATCACACTTTGAATGGAAATTTTTCTCTCTTATAACAATCTTGCTCACCCGAGGCTGTGAACCTTTGTTGTAATGCCATCTTGCAGCTTCTTATTCAAAAAAATTTTAAATGGGATTTTAGCACTATTATTATAGCCACTAATGCTTATATTACAATGTTTTTATTTAAATTTATCACTCACACCGAACGACACATTAATATTTGAAGAGAAAAATTTTTGGTTTTATGTATCAGTGCATTAGACCACTATGCTACCTGGGCATCACATTTAAAATGGAAATTTTTCTTTGATACAATCCTGCTCGCTCGAGGCTGTGAGCCTTCGTTCCAGTGCCGTCTTGCAGACTCTTCAAGAAGGCTTTAAATGGGATTTTAACACTACTATTATAGCCAGTTAAGGTTAAATTCTAGATGACCTAGGAATTGCTTATAAATAATGAGCATCATATCAGTACCATCCATGTGATATACACGGATACGGCCATCATGCATACTTGACAATAACTTTGTAGGAGAAAATTAGATTGCTCCAATCGAAGTCCTATCAAGTAGAACCAAAGGCTAGATGATCCGTGATCTGTTCGTCATACTCTTGGGAGTTTGATGGGACCTTATAACATGACTATTGAGGAATCTCCTAGTGGTTGCTGTGGAGTCCAGAAAGTTGGATGTGATTATTATTTAAGGGGAAGTTAGAAATTGGTAGGCCTAACTTCCCTAATTAATCTCGCGTTCTTTCTCAGGGAAGAAATTCATCACCTTCCAGGAATTGCACAATTTCTTACTTTTTCATCTAGGCAAAACCAACTAATCCCACCATCTTGTTGTAGACTCTGGAACCCCAAGCTCTGTTCCTGCTGCTGCAGCAGAAAGGCCGGTGCAAATGAGTCTTATGAACTGCAAACATAGATTTTGCCTGTTTGTCATTTATAAAAATGGGATTCGATATTCTGCATTGTTTATTATACAATCATGTTCTATTTAAACTGAACATATGCAGGAGTGTGTAATTCATTCATTCATGTTAAATTGCTTAACATGTAATAGCTTATCAAATTACTTACAGGAATGGCATTGCTGGACATAGTTCTCTATAGGTGGTAAATTGACTATTGCCTGCTAATGATATTTTCCTGTTAAAGTATACTGTATTATATTCATTACATTATGATAAATATAATGTATAGATGAATAGAGTTATGCAGAATGAAAACTTATTATAATTTTCTAGATCTAGGTTAAGAAATCAGTTTATTAAAAAAGTCTGCATGACATTCGAACTGGAGACTAATGTAGTTCAGTATCTATCATGGTTTTTGCATTAATCATCTACGCTGTCGTAACTTTGTTAACTCAGCTTGTATTTCTTACCTATTTTATTCATGTAAAAATTATGGGCAAGATTTTAATATTGCTTCACATATCTATGTTCAGCTCATACAAATATTAGTCTTCAGAGCATCAGCATACACTATCCGGTCTGATCTGTAACATATTTCAGACTTGGATATAGTATTATTTTAGAAAGAAAAATGTGCGATACTGCTATGCCATTCGAACCTCCAATAGGAAGAGGAGAATTAATTGTATAAGTGGAAAGAAATTTGATGTTCTTATCGGAAGTTCGAATACCAGTTATTGCACTGACGTACAGTCAGAGATCCGGTGTTTGACTCCTGGTTTGAATGTAATTTTTCTTTGTAAAATAAAACTACTGTATATCCAATTTTGGAAAATGTTAATTTCAAATATAACATCAAAATATTTCAGACTACTGATCCAAATAAGCAAATTTAAGGTACCTATACAATTGAATAGAAATTTGAAATTAGATGAGTTTATTTTTCAGATGATGTTTAATTAGTGGCACCCCAGAGGATGAATTACAATATTCTGTATATAATTTTAACAAAATAGTTATCAACTATAACATAAAAATCAATACAGAGAAAACAAAAGTAATGGCTTTTGAAGGAAAATACCCTGTACATAGTAAAATTTGTATAGATTCAAAAATAGTGGAAAGAGTAAATTCATTTACCTACCTTGGACATAGTCAAGGGTCCTGGGTTCAAACCCCAGTCTAGGTGCGTATTTTTCTTTTCAAATATATTTGTCCATCATTAAGATGTTTAAAAACGAATAATATGAACATTGAAAGAAGCACTACTGGCTTTATAAGTAATGTTTAAATTCTCCAAGGTGTTTGACAGCGTAAATAGAAACATATTACTGGACAAAATCTCCAGAATACTGGGAAAACAGAACCCTTTCTTGAAACTAATTGAAAGTATACTGGCTTTCAACCTACTAACCATAAATGACAAATTTAGCCAATCTGATCACATAATACAAACAAATGGAGTGCTTCAAGGGAATCCTCTTAGCCCATTCCTCTTCAACTTGCTAACCCACGACATAGTCAAAGAAGTGCATCACCGGAAGCCATGGTCCTCTTCTATGCAGATGATATAGTCATCCTATCCAGAAATAAAGTAGCTCTTCAGACTAGCCTGGATAAACTACACAATTGGGCGCACAGGAATGGACTAGAAGTTAACACAAGCAAAACTAAGATTATGAATTTAGACGAGGAGGAAACGTAAACAAGGATGACAAATTCAAGTATGGAAATGCTCAACTAGAATTAGCCAACTGGTACAAGTATCTCGGTCTAACGTTGCAAGTCACAGGAAAATCATTCACCAAGCACATCCAGGAAAGATGCAACTCAGCAATAAAGGCCATATTTGACATTCGAAATGTTGAAAAGCTATCAATCGAAGCAGCTATAAGACTATTTCATATTAAGATACCACCAATAGTGTGCTATGCAGTCACCACATTCTGGACTCGGTTAACCATAGCAAATCTGAAAAGACTGGAAATGGTCAAAATTGCCTACCTCCAGAGAGTACTTAGGGTTTCAAGGTCAACGAGCTCCTGACTCATATACCATCTAACCAAGACTGACTTCTTCATCAGAGAAATAGCATTACATTATAACCTGCCACAAACCCCGGCCTACGAAGCACACATAAGATTCTTCTTCGGATTCTTCCTGACCCCGGCGATGAACACCAAAGAATGGAAGGAACCAAACTTCTCCCTAAGACACGTGTTCACGAGGACCTCCACACATGGATTCCACTACAGAGTATGTACCATAAAAGGGTTCCACTTCGCATTGAACCAGTGCCTCTGCAAGCTATCCGACCAAAATGTCGACAATACCACCTTATTGACTGCATAGCAAGAAGTAAGCCTTTAAAATTCTATGCTGATGGCAATAACTTCCAGTAATTGTATTATAATGTACACAGTGTGTTTAATAAATCTTTATATAAATTCCCAATAAAAAGTCTTCTTAATAAAGAAGCCACCATTTGCAAAAATTGTAGCAACGGCTCGTAGCATTTGGGGTTAGAGAATATGTATAAGAGAAAAATACGCATTTAAATTGGAGGCCTAGGTAGCTCAGATGGAAGAGCATTGACATAGAAGGTTCAAACTCCAGTCTAGGCATCAAATATAATTTGTCCATCTTTAAGATGTTTAAAATGAATAATATGTACATACATTAACATATTTGGATGAAGTAGACATATCAAATAAAATTATTAATTTTAATAAAACCATTGGAATAATAAATTCAGTAATGAAAACTTTCCTAGTCCAGAGAGATACCAGAGTATGGTTATACAAAACCTTAGCAAGGCCTACACTTTGCTATGGCAGTCGAGCATGAACTTTGAGGAAAGGAGGAGATAGCAATATAACTTCTAGTGAAATGAGATTAACGAGATATACAGCAGGATATACCAAATGGGATCACAAATGCAATAATAATGTATTGAAGGAACTATGTTTAGAATCAGTCATTAAGGGGGGATGTTCGTCGGTGGAGGTAAAAAATTCCAATTTTTGGAAATAATGATATTTGAAATCTTCACACTTTTCTTGGCAAACTGTGAACATTTTATTTAGGTATCTCATAGAGAAGTGCCTCAAACATTAAAAAAAAACATGCCCCATGCATTTAAAAACTATGCCGGACATGCCCCTATCACAGTTTCTAACATTGGATTAATTCCGTCTGCAATTTTGACTTCCCATCAGTTTCTCTTTGCATCGTGCTTCTAAATTGCAATCTCCATGTATAATTGCAGTCTTCTGTTTCTTAGTTTTCAAACTAAACACCAGATTTCACTTTTTATCTGTGTAACCAATTGTTTTT
Organism: Diploptera punctata; assembly: GCA_030220185.1. Lineage (NCBI taxonomy): Eukaryota > Metazoa > Arthropoda > Insecta > Blattodea > Blaberidae > Diploptera > Diploptera punctata. Next base: position 48,583 of record JASPKZ010001116.1, read on the forward strand.
ATTAATAGTGAGTGGAGAACATATTTTAATTGATTCACCTCATACATTTTCAAACTTCTTTGATACCGACGGTTTCAGACAATATCATGTCCTTCATCAGTCATGGCGTCCACTCATGATGAAGGACATGATATTGTCTGAAACCGTCGGTATCAAAGAAGTTTGAAAATGTATGAGGTGAGTCGATTAAAATATGTTCTCCACTCACTATTAATGATACAACCTCTTACCCTCTTACTAATAATCCATATGTAACTTTTATACAAGGTTTATACACATCTCAGTTGAAAATTCTTACTAATAAATACTGTATTAGCTGTTCAGTGTAGAAGAGGTGTACAACTTTACATGGGAATCGTTATACATGCCTCCAGCCTTGTTTAAGGATTCTATAACTAGACAAAATGTCGGACATCAAGATCAACTGATTGTTTTCTTATGATATTGATGAAAGTTTCCTTAAATTTAACCCAAAATGCAACACTTTTTTAACGACTGTTTGATGGATGCACAGGGCATAAATAATATTAATAAAGCTCTGGGTAGGAAAACAAAGGCATCATAAAATGCCTTTCGTTACACTCATTCTCGATTAGGCCTAAAAATATATTAAAATTGAACATTGAATCACAAAAGGATATGTTCTACAATAATTGATGTAGACAAGATTTAACCTGAATGTAGTTTAAATGCTTCATAATATTATTTTAAGAAAACTTTCTTGCATCTTTAATACATAACACGCACACCGATATAAAAATGTATTTAAGTATATAGGTTCTAATATTGCAAGATGCTACTTGTTAACTTGGTAGTCTTGTGGTTAGAGCTTCTGACTACGATGCATGAGGTCATAGGTTCGATTCACGGCCTAACTATAGTGATTTTTTTTTTTTCGCTTGAAATGATATTTTGTTGTCGGTAAGATTTCCTACTATTGGGAACGTTTTCTAACGCATCTTAAAACACTGCATATAATTCATAAGTAATGGGGAAAGCTTTTATTAGTTTCCAAGAATTGGTCGAAATTCTTGACGTTAGATGACAGCACATTATCTGTGAAACCAATTCTACGTTTTATTTGACAATTTGTAAAGGGAAATGTATATAAATTAAAACACACTTATTTTTACCGTACCTCCTCAATTAGGGAATCTCTATTAATTCTTATCCATATTCATTTCTTACACAATTAATCACTAGTTGATGTTGTTTTATTTCTGTTACAAACTGCGAGTAATATTGTTCTGACGTCATTATGATGACGAATATGTGACGTATTGTGTATAACTGCTGTTTTGTTATATAGCTCCAGCACAACGTTTATTAGTAAGGAAATTATACGTGATCTACATCAGGCTTATATATTGTATAATTAAACAACTGATGAAAGCCTGTATTAGAGATTTTTATTAGTAAGACCGATAGTGATTAATTCCCAATATTAATTTAATATAACCAATGTGCGTTTATGAAATTGAGTTTTATTTTGAATAAAATGTGTTTTCATAATATCTAATTATCTTACATAATTAGAAAATTGGAATAGCACGTCTTGTTTTCAAGAAAAGAAAGTTTAAGGAAATACTTATACAAGAAAACAGCTACAATGTGATAATAGAAAGATCTGGTCTTGGCAGAATTTTTCAGCTGTATTGCACAGTATGTGATAATTCTAATAAATTTCATTCTTCTAATAAGACTGGTGAGGATTTTTATGAAACCAACATAAGATTGGCATATGCCATGAGGAGTATGGGAAAGGGAAGGGAGGGAGGGAGCGAGCATATTTGATGTGTGGTCTTACGAACTTGTATTAGGTTAAAAATATTGAAGAGGTTAAGAATACAGGAAGGTTTGTTCACAAACTCATACTTAGCTGCATCGACAAATCCTGCATTGACAAATCTAAATCAGTGAAAAAGGAAGCTGCAATGACAGAGAGCCAGAAGAAACAACAGAGCTATAAGAAGAGAAAGAGATGATGACCAGTACTACCAGTATGGAGAGTTCTAAGTCAACCAGCTGTCAGATACAGAATTATATACATGAACTTTTAGTGGACATTTTCTCGTATTGACGTTTTTCAACATAAAGGTACACACATTTTCAAAACTATTGAAGCTAGTGAAACCATTTTTTTTTCAGGGATTACTTCCAATATATTAAACTTTATTTTGATGAAAAACTGAAGTCATAATATGAAACATAAAAAATGTTATGGCACAATATATTACTTACTTTGAATGTAATTTTGTAACGATAGAGTATAAAGTTGTATATTTCAGAACCAAATTGACATATTTACTTAATTTTTCATCAGTTGATTAAACATACTGTTCTAAGTTACATTCTGATTGGTTGAGTAGTTTTGGAGGAAAGTGTACTGATATTGATAATGGAATTTTCTCATTATTGGTTGGAAATTATCATGTCTATGAAATAAACAATTATACTAACATGAAGCCTAATTCAAAGCTATATGTATGCAAATTTTTATTGCATTATCTGTAAAATTGTAGGAGGGGTGAATGTTTTTCTAAGATGCTGTATCGCCACAGGCATTCCCCCTTAAATTCATACATAAATACCAGAACAACTGGATGAATCATTTGTGACGGATGAGTTCAGATAGAATTTCCAAAGCAATGCTTCGCTATTGTCCAACAGGAAGAGATCTCTGGGCATCCAAGAAAACGCTGGATACAAATTTCATCAGGGAACCCATGCCAAAGGAATTACATGGTCTTTATAGAAGCCAAATATAATGAGAACAGTTAAGTCTCATAGACTGCGATGGGCAGGACATGTGGCACAAATGGGGAATGAATGACGTGCATGGAAGTTTCTTGTAGGAAAACCAGAGGGAAAACGCCCAGTTGGTAGACCAAGAATGAGGTGGGAGAATAACTAACTATGATTTGAGAGAAGTAGATTATACAGGGGATGATTGGAAAACATTGGCTCAGGATAGGGATATATGGAGAGCTTATGTGCGCGGCCATGAACCTACGGGTTCGATAGTGCCAGTGAGTTAGTTAGTTAGAGAAAAAGAAACATGATCATGTGAACAAAGCTTCGCATACGGGACATTCCATACGAAATCGGCAAAAAAATTGTGAAAAATGAATGAACTCACATCTTTAAAAGTTTACCATTTTTTACAGTGAAACTTTATGATATACTGAATATCTGTACCGAATTTCAAGTCTTCGCTTGGTGTTTAATTAAATAGTAATAGAGCTGTCAATTTATCGTATTGTTTTAAATAGTCTCTTTTATAAAATACATTTCTCGAAGTATGGCTATTCCCTCAACTTGAAAAGATAGTCACATTATAGATGATTTTATGCTCTATCGCGTGAAAATTAGTATGTTAATATTTACGTTTTTCTGAAGGGCGTAAATGCTATTAATATGCAATTGACCTTCCTCACCAAAAAAATTATAAAATCAAAAAGTGCCACATTATTACCTGAACACCAGTTAATTTTTTGCAATTAGTATTAAAGTGGAGTCTTGAAAGGAAACTACCAAAAATAATTATTTTTCCTAAAATCTCCTATGTGTAGACTGCCCGCAATACCTTTCGCGTGAGTGGAGATCGCTCGCTCGTACAAACAATGACGGAACTACTTGGTAATAGTCCTTTGCGCACTAACGAATATTTTTATTGTTATTATCATCATTACATTATTTTTATTATCATTATAAGAATTATTACATTATCATCATCATCGTGGACTAGTGGTTACTCTGCACGCCTCCGATTCCGAGGTTCGTGGGTTCAAACTCGATAGGAATCAATGGAATTTTAATGGCGTAACAATCCTGAATGCTATTTTGCTATTTTAATGCTATGTTTTGATGCATAAAAATGCTGTTGTACTCTTCTTACTGACCAGGAGAGTGGAAGCAACGTTAGAATTTTGATTTTATCTTTTTTTATCACTGCTAGCAGCAAACGCCTTCTTAAGATTTTCCAAAACCTCAATTTCATATTTATCCTCTTCTTCACTTGAAGAGTCAAATTGGTGGAAAATTATATTTTTAATTGCCTCAGTTACACTTTATATTTATTTTTCACATATTTATTGTGAGACATTTTTGCTCTCTTAATGGGACTTTCCCCTATCAATTTAAATGATTCATTTAATGTTGGTATAGCCGATTCTTTAACGATGTCGGAACTACTATCGTTATTATTACTAGGTTGTGTTACATCGGATTCCTCATTTTCAGTATTAGTTAATCTGTTAGGCTGTACATCCTCAACATTTCTCTTACCCTCTAAAATTAGCCTGCAATTACTACATATTTTTGCCGAGAGCCAGTGTTCTTGGGGTACCCCGAGTTCCTCACAGTTCCATGGAGGGATAGATCTGAATTTTTTTAAACTACTCTTATGTCGTCGTCCGAGTGGATTGAAACGCTTTCCATTCACATAACACCAGTTAGGCTTATTCATAATAGACAGTGTAATTATATGTACAGTAATAAAATAAAACACTTCAATCTGCAAACTTGTTAGTTAAAAACGATAAAAGATTATTTTAAATTTGATTGTAATACTTAAAATAATGAGGTGACACACTAAACACACGTGCTGATTTAAATCTACTGTCTAGTAAATAATCTGAACTTGAGAATTGTTGATAGAGAAACAGATGTTTTAAGAAGATGCGCTGATTCAGCATTTCATTCGTTTGTTAGGAAGTGGTACTAGTATTAAAACATTCGGTTTTATTTGGAAGTGATATCTTGTAACAACACTATTTCGTCATAGTTTCCAGGGTACAATACAGTACACTCAATGAAAATTATTTTAAGATTGAAATTAGTAATTATAACATAATAAAAATCTATACCAGTTTATTCAATTAATGGTGTAAGAGTTTTTATTATATTTCATTTAATTGCAATGAAAAATTTGTAACAAAATAAATAATTTGTTTTAAGGGAGGAAAGAAGATTACGAGTATTTGAGAATAAAGTTCTTAGGCAAATATTTTGATCAAAAAGAGATGAACAGACAGGTGAACGGAGGAAACTACATAATAGTGAGCTACATGATATGTATAGAAAGCCAGATATAATAAGAACAGTTAAGTCTCGTAGGCTTCGATAGGCAGGTCATGTGGTACGTATGGAGGATGAAAGAGGTGCTTGGAAAATTCTGGTAGGAAAACCGGAGGGAAAACACCCAGTTGGAAGACTAAGAATGAAGTGGGAGAATAACATTATACATGATTTGAGGGAAGTAGATTATACAGAGGATAATTGGAAAACGTTAGCTCGGGATGGGATGTATGGAGAGCTTATGTCCGCGCTGCCATGAACCTACAGGTTCCACAGAGCCAGTGAGTGAGTTAGTTATAAATAATTTGTTTAATAATTCACAGTAAACGTAAGTAACAGAGCTCTTTACTTCTCACTTCAGCAATAAAATTTGATAAATAAATATCTACTGCGTAAGAATTAAAATATCGCCACTTTTATAAATTTACGGTACTGTGCCATTAAGCACAACATATAATAATTTATTCGATTTAATGGCAGTTGAAAAAGTCACTGATGAAGCTCTTTTAATAAAGTACGCGCGTGACCTTGGTCGTGAAATGAATCTGATGCGCCGTGGACCCGCAAGTTTTTTTACGAAAATAGAATAAAAAACATTTATATTGTCTGAACTATTCAACTCTCCAAAAGGGTAATTGCTGAAAATTAATCCTTATTACGTGAATAGTATCCTGTATTTTTTCCGTTTTCATTTTTTGATATGTACTGCAGTAAACCGCCATAAAACAGAAAATTGACACCGAAAATAAAAATATCCTAATTATAAAAATAACACCCTTAAACTACATGATATCACCTATATAAATATGTTTGAAACAAATTTTTGCTGTTTACTGTTTCAGAAATATTAGTTAGTAAACGTTTTAGTTTATCATATTTACTATATTTTAGATCATCATAACTATGAACCTATAAATGATAAAAATTAAATTTCTGTATTAATACGTTTATAAATGCATTCACTATATTTAGGGATACATAAAATTAAAAAAATAAATTGCAAGATTTTTTGCTGTCCGATTTGATATGGAATGTCCCATACACAATGTGGAAGATGTGAGACTGAATATTTCAAGCGCTCATTCTTTCTGAGGTTGTTTTATCCCCAATAAATTCCTGATACTAATTTTAAAGGATCTAACTACTATTGACATCGCAACCGATTCTCATCAAGTCTGTAGTAAGATACTTTGCTAATTCAATAACCTTGCCCACACATTTCAAGAATATGGAAAATTTATTTTAACTTTTGATTTGAGATATAAATGATTAGGCTAAATAAATTACAAACCCAGTTTTTACATATTAATTAAATTTGTTAAATAACTTTTTTCATTGCCTTTTTTTTTTTAAATAGAAAGATCCTATTAGATTTTTAAGTCAATAGCATAAAAAAGTGGAAGTGAGACATGTTTCTTTTTTGTGCAGTAATGAAAACTAATAGTCATCACTGGAGACCATATGTTAGGCACTTAAAAAAATTCAAAATAGGCAGGCAAAAAAGCATTAAAAACCATTAATATAGGCACTAAAAATTCTAAATAGGCTCTTACAAAAAATGGCCAACATAAATTTTTAGTCTTACGTTAGGAATATAAATATATTTGTGCTATCAATAGCATGCGAAGATATCAGAGATGCGTTTGGAATATTTAAATTAATATTGGGAAGTAAACATTATGAGACAAATTATATTCAAAAAGAAAAATATACGCCTGGACTGGGGTTTGAACCCAGGACCTTTGACTCTCTATGTCAATGCTCTTCCATCTGAGCTACCTAGGCCTCCAATCTAAATGCGTATTTTTCTCTTATACATAGTTAATTCCCTAACCCCAAATGCTACAAGCCGTTGCTACGATTTTTGCAAATGGCGGCATCTGTATTAAGAAGACTTTTTTTATTGGGAATTTAAACATTACTTATAAAGCCAGTAGTGCTTCTTTCAACGTTCATATTATTCGTTTTTAAACATCTTAATGATGGAAAATTATATTTGAAAAGAAAAATATATGCCTAGACTGGGGTTGAACCCAGGACCTTGACTCTCTATGTCAATGCTCTTCCATCTGAGCTACCTAGGCTTCCAGATGGATGAGCATTGACATAGAGAGTCAAATTTCTATGAAATGATATGTGTCGTGAAGTTTGTCCATTTCAATTGATTTCATTGAAATACTAAGTTAATTTTGAGAAAAAAATGGCAAATAGGCATTCATAGGCATTATAAGCTGAAATAGGCATTTGTAGGCAAAAATGAACTTCATGGAAAACAACTTTATGGTCATTGGTATGAACTTATATAAAGTCACTTTTCCCAATATCTATAATAAATAACTAAGGCATTTTCCCTAATATCCGGTCTCTAGTCATCACAAACAAAACATTCTGCTCTTATGAATAAGAGGCAGTATGCTCTTTTTGACTGCTATTATGTCTAAAAGTGACCTTTACATTGTGACATAGGTAGGCAAAGTTGGTCCACAGATTACGTTCTTCAAATTTGTATAATTTAAATGTGTGAAACATATTACCTCCCAGCCAAGCCTTGCTAACAAAAATGAAGATTGATTATTTAAACGTTACTTTTAAATTAATTTAAACACTGTAGCAGAATATTTCCTTCTGTCCAAAAAGTAGATTATATAATATTTAAATTAAATTAATTTCAGTCTGATCATCTTACCTCAGTATTAATGTTAATTTGTTCTTGCACATGTTTCAAAACAATTCTGTTTTATCGTCAGCTTAGATTTGTGTTGCACACCCTGGATGTCGATGTCAGCTCCATCCTCTCTGGACAAGCTGACGATAAAACAGTTGTTTTGAAATATGTCCAAGAACAAATCAACATTAATATTGAGGTAAGATGATCAGACTGAAAATAATTTAATTAAAATAACCTCAAAATATCACTTCCTAAAATAAATATTATATAATATTTGTTTGAGATTAAAAAGAAATTTAAAATTTCAGTTTGTGAGCTCCTAGTGGATAGTGAAGCCCCATTAGATGTAGGCAGAGCAAGATATTGGTGTGAAAGAGCTGAAGAATTGTTTCCACATCATCCTATGTTTTCCGATTAAAGGAACATCTATTGACAGCTGATGGCGAGGAAGATGCTGCAGAATTGGAAGCCCTTATTGCATGTGAGTTTGGTTCTTATGAAATTATTCACTTGTATTATTTTTTTGAAAGGTTTAAACTTTCATATACTGATATACAGGGTGATTCAAAAGTCTCTTGACATTTTCCTCATATCGTTAATTTATGTATTTTTGTTATATGTAATTGGAAACTATGCTAACAATAGAGGAAAGATTAGCTGTCGTTTCGCTCGTATATGAGGACTGACGTATGGGCAGGTCCAAGAAGAATTCACTAGAAAGTTCAGAAAACCAGATCCTAGCAGGCAAGCTATTAGAAATCTGGTACTGAAAATGAAATGGATGAGATCTGTTGCTTGATGAGGCACATAGAGGGAGGCCGGCTACACCACCAGAAGACTTGCAAACCATACAGGATGCCATCTCACAAAGTCCCGATGCATCAACCAAAAGACTCTGCAGAGAGGTGGGTATGTCCCAAAGGACTGTATGGCGTACTTTACTCTTCAAACTGAACAAATGCCCCTATCACATCCAGATGATGCACAAGACTGTGTGTGTGACCTGTTAAATGCCATTGAAAATGAAGACCTCAATGGAACTTGTTGTTCAATGATGATGCAACATTCTACTCATGTGGGCATGTCAATAGGCATAATTGTAGGATTTAGGCAGGCAAACAGCCAAACACCATCAAGAGTTTAGAGAGACACACCAAAGGTAAATGTGTGGCTGGGAATAACAAAACAAAAATTTGCGGGCCGTTCATGTTTGTGGAATCAACAGTAACTGGAAGTAACTACTTTGACATGTTAGATCAATACCTGGAACCGCAGCTGGCACAGGATCCTGTACAAGAATCTGTAGTATTTCAGCAAGATGGTGCACCACCCCATTTTGCCATCATTGTTCGTAACCACCTCAACGAAGTTTTCCCTGGTAGGTGAATCGGTCATGGTTCACCGAGAATTTTGGCGGCCCGCTTTCCAGATCTGATACCACTAGACATCTTTGTTTGGGGTTACATTAAGTCCAAAGTGTATGAAGTGAAGATCAACATCTTACAGCAATTGAGAAACCGAATAGGTGCAGCGGTAGCTGCAATCACACCAGCTATGCTGGCAAAAGTGTTTCTTTGTACACAAGAAAGATGGAGTCTTAAAGGGCCACCACGTTGAAATGTACTGAGTTTATCATCCAACAGCCTTTACTTTCCATATGTAATCTCAATTTTGGCTTAAAACATTGGTTTGACAAAAATGTTGAGACTTTTGAATCACCCTGTATTTCTGCTGATAAAATGACATTAAGAGTATTTAAAGTATTTGTCTGCTGATAAAATGACATTAGATATTTAAAGTCTTTGTAATACTAGGTACTGTTATATATGATGGATACTATATTTTCTTTATATTTAAAGAGAAAAATTATACACTCAGACTGGGTTTGAACTCAGGACCTTTGCATTTTTAGGCCAATGCTCTACCGCTGAGCTCTCTGGGCACGCCAATCTAAATGCAAATTTTTCTCTTATACATTGTTAATTCCTGATCGCCGTATGCTACGAGCCTTTGCTCTATCATGCAAATGGTGGCTTCTTTTTTTAAGAAGACATTTATTGGGATTTTAAACACTACTTATGAAGCCAGTAGGGCTTCTTTTGATGTTTTTATTACAGATTTAACACTTCTCATCGAAGGATGAATTATATTTGAAGAGAAAAATTGTATGCTCAGACCGGGGTTTGAACCCTGGACCTTTGGCTTTCTAGGCCAATGTTCTACCGTTGAGCTATTTGGGCACTCCATTCAATTGCAAAATTTTCTCTTATTCATTGTTAATTCCCGGTCAATGAGAAGTATGAAATTAATAATAAAAACATCAAACTATATTTTCTTGATTTTCCCTGCTTATCAAATAAATATAGAACTTCAAAACTAGGAAAATTATGATAATGCAAATTGAAGAAAAATTGCAGCTTAATAATTTTTAACTTTTCACTCACTGTGAAAAAAAAATCTAATTTAAATTGTCGATGTGATGAACATGAAGATAACGATATACACTACAGGAGAATTGAACTCATAGGTTAATATATAAAAGTGTAAAAATTTGAAGGGTGTGAATAAAAGATCAACATTAAGGAATAGGACATTATCAGAAATACTTCTTGTTCTTCTTCCTTCCAAGTATTAGGCCAAGGCCTGTTACGATCCTATAGAAAATTTTCCCTCCAGCGTTTCATAGGACGGCCCAGTGATCTTCGTCCTCTTGGTATATAATTATAAACAGCTTTGGGGATCCGATTTGAACTCATTCTTTCAAGATGGTGTTTCCAATTTAGTTGGTACTGTTTAATATATTCCAAAATTGGCGTAGTCTTCAATTCTTTTAAGATATCGGTGTTCCTTTTCCGATCCCATCTGGTGTAACCCGCTGTTCTGCGCATGAATCTCATTTCACAAGCCGTTATTCTGCTTTCATGTTGTTTTCTTAGTGTCCATGCTTCACTACCATAGGTCAACACTGGTCTAGCCAAAGTGTTATATAAACGTAATCTGGTGTTTTTTTGTACAAGGGATGGTTTCATAACTTGATTAATAATTTCTAAACTTTCATTATAACTAGTAACTTTTTCAGGGATATCCTTTTCATCCCAGATAGAGAGATAATATCCAAGATATTTAAATTGATTAGATCTCTCAAAAATTTTATTCTGGAGACAGATTTTACTTTGTATGGGGTCCTTCCCATGAAATGCCATCATTTTAGTTTTATTATTTATTTATTTATTTTTTTGTGTGTTATCAGAAATACATTATGATTATTTCACAAAATTCTAGAGAGTAACGAAAAAAAGAGATGGAAAGTACCTATTATCAAAATATCTGCATAAGGATTTGAAATACAAAAAGATCTTTAAGGAGAAGGGCTTTGATCTACTTATACATATGAATAGAGATCCTTGAAAGTGGTTTTATTTTTAGGGAAAATTTGTTTTAAAATTTCAAGATTTCGATGTTATTGGGGATTGGCAGTGTTATTCTAAAAAAATGTAAATTTGAGTCTTTTTAATCCTAGTTTAGTATATTAAACCCAATAAGAATGATATATCCTGTAGTTTAAGGTCAGCTTTTACCATGTACAATTGATGTTGATTTTAACCCTTCTCAGGTGACGATTTTTATGGCCAAGGGTGAAAGGTAAATTTTGAAAATAATTAATTTCATGCAAATGTTAATAAATGCTACTTAAATTGTGGTATTTACTTTTAAAAACAACATATACCTTGATGTTTTTATAATTGATTTAACATTTCTCAATGAAAGATAAATTATATTTGAAGAAAAAAATTTTCGCCTAGACCGGGACTCGAACCCGGGACCCTTGGCTTTCCGGGCCAAGTGCTCTACCAACTGAGCTACCGAGGCGAGTTACGATCTAGACGCAAATTTTTCTCTTATATACGTTGTAATTCCCTTATGCCAAATGCTTTTGAAACCATTGCTTCTATCTTTGCAAATGGCGGCTTCTTAGTTAAGAAGACATTTATTGGGAATTTAACATACTTTATAAAGCTAGTAAGGCTTCTAAAGATGTTTTTATTATTAATTTAACACTTCTCATTGAAGAATAAATTATATTTGAAGAGAAAAATTTTCGCCTAGACCGGGACCCTTGGCTTTCCGGGCCAAGTGCTCTACCAGCTGAGCTACCGAGGCGAGTTACGATCTAGACGCAAATTTTTCTCTTATGTACGTTGTAATTCCCTCATGCCAAATGCTTTTGAAACCATAGCTTCTATCTTTGCAAATGGCGGCTTCTTAGTTAAGAAGACATTTATTGGGAATTTAACACTACTTTATAAAGCCAGTAGGGCTTCTATTGACGATTTTATTATTGAATTAACATTTCTCATTGAAGGATAAATTTATATTTGAAGAGCAAAAAAATAACTGGTAGACACACTATTGAGTAACACTATGAAATTGGAACTGGAAGTAAATATCAGTAAAACTAAATATATGGTCACATGTAGAAATTCAGTATATAATGGAAATGGACAGCTAATGACAAATGAGGGAAATTATGAGGAAGTGGCTGAATTCAAATACCTAGGAACAATAATCACAAATAGGAATGAGATGCACAAAGAAATTAAACATAGGCTCAATTCTGGAAATGCATGCTATTATGCATTGCAGAGACTTTTGATGTCCCAACTCCTTTCAAAAAACGTTAAGCTGAAAATATATAAAACTATTATTCTACCAGTTATATTATATGGGTGCGAAACATGGACTCTTACTTTAAGGGAGGAAAGGAGATTACGAGTATTTGAGAATAAAGTTCTTAGGAAAATTTTTGGACCAAAGAGAGATGAACAGACAGGAGAATGGAGAAGACTACATAACAATGAACTACATGGTCTTTATAGGAAGCCAGATATAATAAGAACAGTTAAGTCTCGTAGACTGCGATGGGCAGGACATGTTGCATGTATGGGGAATGAAAGACTTGCATGGAAGCTTCTTGTAGGAAAGCCAGATGGAAAACACCCAGTTGGTAGACCAAGAATGAGGTGGGAGAACAACATTAACTATGATTTGAGGGAAGTAGATTATACGGGGAATGATTGGAAAGCATTAGCTCAGGATAGGGATATATGGAGAGCTTATGTCCGCGCGGCCATGAACCTACGGGTTTGATAGTGCCAGTGAGTAAGTAAGTATATTTGCCTCTTGTATGATATCAATCTTATTTTCATGTAACAATTTTAAGATTTCTGTTTTCTTAGTTTGTGTTAATCCTCCTGCATTCCATTTTAGAATCTTCATATATTCTTCTCCCAAAGATGCTCCTGCCCGGAGATCCATTTGCAGGGCTATTTTTTTACCTCTGGATTTAAATTTATCTTTGGGAGCAGTCATCATGTGCTTTTATTGTAATTAATTTAGCATTATCCAGGGTGCACCACAGGGAGACAAATTATGTTACACCCCATATCATAATTATAAGAATGATACATCTGAAAATAGGGATATTCTTAATTGATTTTCAATATTAGGATGCTAAATTTAACATTGTCAGGATAGGAACCAACTTGTATCCTTAAATAAAATTTAATAAGAAGATACTAAATTTTGTTTCTACAGCTGAATTAACAGCGAGACCAGCTGATGTGTCTCTTCGTGTACGCTTGCTGAGATTATACTTGGACACAGAGAGATTGACAGATGCCTATAATCATGCAATTGAAGTGGAAAATTGTGCTGTTCCTGGTTTCAGAGACAAACTTCAGTGGTATGATTGCCTCATTGATGTTTTTGAAGTAAGTATTATAAATAAAAATATGTTAATTTTAGCAGGACATTCAGTTATGGTTGGTTGGTATCTAATGTCGAGCACTTGATAATGAAATCATTCGCTCTTGCACTCCAATATTTAGCAGAAAGGCTGGTCTCTTCTACAAAAGCTGGACAACGAAGGAGATGGTTTCTTTCCATATCTTCATTTAAATTGCAAAAAGGGCATTTAGGTAAATCTGTTATGCCAATTCTGTGTAGGTGTTTATTCAAGCAGTCATGTCCTGTTAGCAGTCTGAATGTTGCTACTGCGGATTTTCTTTGTAATGTAGTAATGTCATAAGCTTGTAGATTTTCCCATTCCTTTCCAGATGTTTTGGTGGTGTATTCTTCTCTAAGTTTATTGATGTATTTATTTGAGATAATTCTTTTGATAGAGTGAAAGGAAACTGGAGCAGAAGTTGGGTTTGAAACAATTTTGCTACCCTTCTTGGCTAGAAAATCGGCTATTTCATTGCCTGTCAC